>JAPZAG010002875.1:0-13783 GCA_027475135.1 Bactrocera correcta | reverse complement strand
GCAATAGAAGAAAATGTGCCGGGAATTTTCATTGCTATTTCCACAAAAAAAACACGTCACTCCGTTATCGTCCATGGGCAGTTAAAAATTGCGTTATATAAAAATACGTTTGTCCATGATTTCTATCCACCCAGCTTTTGACTTTTAATGGAAATATTTCGTATCTTGACATATTAAAAGTAAATTTTAAGCAAAGTGCAGTTTTGCTTTTTACTAAAACAGCGCCCCAAGCACACTTCCGAAGTTGTGAAGCAGTGGTTCATCGATAACTATCTGAAATTATTGCAGCTACCTCCACAAACCACAGAACAATGTAAATGTTTTTTTTGCATTTGAAGAGGTGGTTAGACATGTACATATACAAAAAACGATTTTCAAATCTCAATCTCTCAATCAAAGCGGCTAAAATTCCAGCCAGATTTTTGCAAGAAATTAGTGGAATCTATGCCACGACGTCTCCAAGCCGTTTTAACCGCAAAAGGTTATGCTTCTAAATATTTATTAAAAGGCAATGAATTAAAATGCAAACAAAAAAATTTACATTTTTTATTTGACATTAAAATCGTAGGTGTAATTTGTAGGAATAAACGAGCAACTTAGAAAATTTATACGTTTTCCCGTTCAGAAGTTTGTCGGATACATAACAAAATAGGGTATCGGTTTTATACATAAGATTTAACAATTAAACGGGATTAAAAAATTAAAATTTTTCTCCCAGCATGGGGATTATTTTATTTTTTCCTGAGTATATTTACTGATGAATTAGAATGAATAGACTGCTTTTATCTGAAACATTTCTTCGCTATAAAAATAATCAGCAAATTATTTTCTTATTGCAGCAGCTGTTATTGCGCCACTTTGAAAGCTGTCGTTTCTATCCTTAGGAACTTATCATCTTCTTTCATTATTTAGAGCATCAAAAGTGGTGTTGTTATTTTGCGATAAGAAAATATGCAATACACAGCAGGTTTGCACAACTTTTTGTAATTTTCTCAGATATTAAATAACATTCTAAATCCATGTTCGATACGTACAGATATCTTGTCTTTTATATTTCGGGACGCGAAAACAAAAAACACATTATAATCATAATAATATTATCCATTAAAATCTCTACACTTATGCATGCTTTTGAACCAATTATCGAAGCAGTTTTGCCACTCTGATTGAGGTATCTCCAAAATACTATGCCTATTTTCAGATGTCTAAAAACGTCGACCTCATAGTTTATTTTTTACGAAAGGGAATAAAAATAAGTCATCCGTGAGGATAACTCATCAAATCAATGTTGTGTGAGAGCTAGATGAAGAGTGATTCGTATTCGGCAGTTTGTTTTCCTGATTTCTTGAAGAACAACTGGCAATATAACAATAAGTTTTGTTCACCTAACGATTACGTATCACCTAAAACTAAACGAGATAGATCAGGATGACAAGAGTAGTCGAATTGACTGTCTATCTGTCAGTCCGTGCAAGCTGTAACTTGAGTAAAAATTAAGATATTATATCTTGATGAAACTTGGTATACGTGTTGCATGACAATAAAGTAAGATGATGTATGTAATCGGACCACTGTCACGCCCACAAAATGACTTTAAAAGACAACAAAGTGCTATAACTAAGTACCAAAACAAGATATAAAAGAAATTTGGCACAGAGGATTGCAGTAGAAAGAAGCATCTGTAGGATAGAAAATTAAAAAAAACAGTGGGCAGCACCAAGTCTTCTAATAGCTTTAATGTACATGAGATACATATGACCCCCAGAGTTACAAAGCCAAATTCGCTAAGGGCAGTTCTTATAATAACTTTTTCTGATAGATGATATGATAGGTCTTAATTCGCTTTTATTTAATACCGCCCACTTTTAGGTAAAATCACATATCTCAGCACCTGCTCGACCGATTTCAACCAAATTCGGTATGTGACATTTGTCTAAAATTTTTATGTCAGAAATCGAAACTACGAAATCTGACTACAACCACGCTCACTTCCCATATATTACAATTTTTAATTCCATCTGATTCTCTCCTTTCCAGTATACAAATGAAGAATAATACTTTTAGCATATGCCATCTTATGAACATAAATTGGCTAAATCTATAAATGAAACTGTTCAAGCCCCTACCGGAAATTTGGATTTCAGTATCCATAGCTGACTTTCGAACGAAAATATCCGTCAATATATGCCATATACGATATATGATAATAAATAAAATTGCGAATTTCCAGATTTCAACACTTGTTTTGCCAAATCCTGAAATATAGAAGGCAACCTACGTATTTTTCCTTGCTTGACTTAAAAATTAAACACTTTTTCTCTGCTACTGTTGTTTACTATACATATGTACATACATTACATACATACAGCGTCGGACAAAACTCCTTGGACTAACTCGAGTCTCACACAATGTAAAAAAAAGGTAAAAGATGCGTTGCAATCAAAAATAATAATGGCTACTCAGTAAAATATTATTAATTTAAAACTAATTTATTTTCATATTTAGCTAAAGTCCAATGAGTTATGTCGCACGAATTTTTTACTTTTTTCCCTTCTGTTATAATTTATAAATCTTACAAAAATAAAATTGCATTGTTTCTTAATACAGAATATGTGATTTTTTTTTTGCAAAAAAAAAAAAAAAATATATATTCTTCTAATGCATCTATGTAAGAAGTTATGACGGAGTATGTGTGAGACTCGAGTTAGTCCAATGAGTTTTGTTCGACGCTGTATGTACATATATACGCTTTAAGTATACAGTATTAGGAAACTATGTTTATTTAGTAAAATGTTTTATGGTTTGCAGAATTTCATTTTGGAAGCTTTATTTTTATTCGAATAAAGTTTTAACCAAAATTTAAAATGAAAATCAAACTTATTTTGTACAAAAATATGAATGTAAACTGCTTTAAGCATTACCTTGACCAAACCAACAACACATAATTATTCAGTAATTTAGTTTCTAAGTTTCTGCCATTTTGTTTTCGACTGATAATGTTCCCAAGCATGTCATTCTTCACACATTACCATAAATAAATTTAGAGCGATATCTTTTAATTTGGTTGGACAAATATATTTTCGAAATCCAGCTGTATTTGTATGAGCAATTTTTCTGCCAATAGCTTTTACTGGGTTGCGTTTATCGGTTGCATCTACTTATAATTGTACACGTCAATCTAACGTGAGTCAATCACAGTTCTAAACTTTTACAATTTTCAAAAATAGCTGTATACGTAAAAGTTTTCATCTGATCAATATTAATAAAAATCCAAAAGTTTTAGTAACTTGTTCCAACTGAGCGTATCTTTCATCGATTGACGACATTGCAGTATCAGTAATGGCAAAATAGAAATAAATTTTGTTTAATCGCGAGTTGGCTCATCTTCCCTCATAATTGAACTGTCGTTTTTGTTTTTTCATTATATGTGAGCTATTTTGTGCAAATCAACTAAATACTCGCATAGCAACGTACATCAAATAACAACAATCACTGTTTGCTATTAATAAAGAAATTAACAATACCTCCGTGGACTTTTGTAATATGTATTATAATGCGAAAATGTGGAAGTATGATTTTTGATTATTACATGCGAATGAAATAAATAAAGTAATTTTCTGATTTTTTTTTTATATTTTATTGAAATAAAATATGAAAAAAAATACCGCCCTAAAATCCTTGCACCTTAACTTGCCTATATGGACATGTTTGCCTTGCATAAAGTATACTATATATATTGGATAACAATATTTGCTCTATCGAAGAGTTATATGCGTTTATAAAACGAGTTTTTCTTTTTAGAAAAATTTTGGGATTTGATAGGCTTGATCTCAAATCAACAAATAGTTTAAAAAATACATATGTATTTAGCTTGAAAGATGATCTCGGGTGCATTATTAAGTCAGTACATATAGAGAACCAAACGCTCAACCCACTGAGATTCAGCAACAGATAAAGTAATGAAGGAGGTTGGCAGCCCGAAGTGGTGAATCATAGCAATTACCTTTTTTCTCAGCTTCTCAGTGCAACGGAGAGGATCTAGCAACTTTCATAACATTGTAACCATCATCGTGTTGAATCAGGTTTTGAACAAAGTTTTCGTTTTATATATTTTGGGCCATAACTCGGTTTCGATGGCAGATAGATGAATAATCCTAATTTGGAGCATTTGTAATCACAATAATATTATAAAGGCGAAAGTTTGTGAATGCGTCTGTGTGTTACTTCTTCACGAATAAACGTCTGGAGGGATTTGAATAAAATTAGGTATGACAAATCACAAACAACGTTGACCCGAACGAGCAGACGACGTTGTCGGACGCAGAGGTTTTATAATTTTTATACCCTGAATAGGGTATATTAACTTTGTCACGATGTTTGTAACACCCAGAAGGAAGCGTCGGAGACCCTATAAAGTATATATATAAATGATCAGGATGTTGAGCTGAGTCGATTTAGCCATGTCCGTCTGTCCGTCTGTCTGTCCGTCTGTCCGTCTGTCTGTATATATACGAACTAGTCCCTCAGTTTTTAAGATATCCTTTTGAAATTTTGCAAACGTCATTTTCTCTTCAAGAAGCTGCTCATTTGTCGGAACGGCCGATATCGGACCACTATAGCATATAGCTGCCATATAAACTGAACGATCGGAATCAAGTTCTCATATGACAAACTTTCGCATTTGACAATGTATCATCACCAAATTTGGTATGGATTATTTTGTAGGAAAAAAATGTAATATCCGAGAAAATTGTTCTGATCGGTTAACTATAACATATAGCTGCCATACAAACTGAACGATCGGAATCAAATTCTTGTATGGAAAACTTTCACATTTGACAAGATATATTCACGAAATTTGGTATATATTATTTTCTAAGGCAACAATGTAATCTCCGAAGAAATTGTTCAGATCGGTTAACTATAGCATATAGCTACCATACAAACTGAACGATCGGAATCAAGTTCTTGTATGGGCAACTTTAACATTTGACAAGATATATTCACGAAATTTGGTATAGATTATTTTTTAAGGTAACAATGTAATCTCCGAAGAAATTGTTCAGAACGGGTTACTATAGCATATAGCTTCTATACAAACTGGACACATAGTTACTGGCAGAAATGCACCTGTGAAGGGTATTTAGCTTCGGTGCAACCGAAGTTAACGTTTTTTCTTGTTTGTCTTCTAATTATCGAATTTTAAGCAAAGAAGACGACCTCTTTAATTTTTGCTTGCTTTTGGGAAGTTCTTCAAGTAATTAAAGATTTTAAAAGATTTGATTTTAAGGCTTCGTTAAATAATAAGTAGTTTGAAGTAAAATAGGTAGTCTATTTTATCTGGTAATAATATATAATGTACTTTGATATTTGTTTAAGTAGGTACATACCAAGGTCAAACAAATACTAATTATTTTCTCCTTACAACAAAATTAGTTTCCGAGTTTAAAAGAAAACCTGGCTAGCGAGGAGTGGTTGTGCGAAAGAGGTATCATAGCAAGTACCAGGTGAGGTGAAAGCCTACTATACATCTCAACAGACACGGTGATGATAAGAGTTCGTTAAATAATAGTAGAGTTCTTTAAATATCTTGACTTGTCAGGTACAAAGCCTCTAGGTTACATACATATCACAAAGCTGAGACAGCGCTTCCTCCAGGCCACCATTCTTACTGGAGAAAAGGGGAGACGATATTAATAACACAGAATCCTTATAATACCTATAAACTTACTCTTCCAGTTCAAATGCCTACAACTTGCTTCTCTCACGGTCAACTGTACGTGGGTAGCTAGCGTGTGTTGAGAGCAAGAAATAATTTTTATTTACGCAGAAAACAATACCGGGATGTTCTTATTGCTGATGATAATTTCCAGCTCTCTACGATCCCTTACATCTGTCAGATAACAAATTTTGTAAACTGATCTTTCCCATGCCCAAATTTAAATTATATTGCTTCTGAATATTTGAATAGTCATTATTTTTAATGTTAATACACAATTTATATTCACTAATAAACGGCGGGGCAAAATTTAGTTTGTTTTATAATTGTAGAAGAACTTTGGAATAGTACTCGCTCTCCTGTCGAAGCGCCGAATTTCAAATTCACTAGTATAGTAAAACCCTCAAAGGGTTTGGCGTTCGTATGTGTCAGTTTTTTTTTTTTTATAAATCAAAATCGGACAATTCGTTCGCGAGTAATGTTAAAGTACGTTTTTGCCAAAATGTTACAACTAAGCGAAAAAACATCAAGATAAGGAAAAAATTTAAAAGGTCATAAAAAACCTGCGCCAAACCGTTTTACTATACTGACCTAGTACCATCACCCTGACTTGGAATTTCTCACCCCCAGATTAGCTGTTATAATGTGTTATTAGTACCACACCATAGTATTGATCCGATTTTATCCATTTTTAACATTAGGTACATTATTGCCGGTAAAACATTATTTCCAAATTATATTAATATAATTAATTTCACAGTTTGGCCGATATTTTCGGTAAAAAATCGACTATAAGATCAATTTTGATCATAGTTCATATTCAGTATCTTGGGTTTGAAAAGTTATGATATAGTTTTAACAACTTTTAGACGTGATATGAACTACCTTAAATCCTTAGTTTAGCTTGATACCTTCATTGGTACTTGATTTTCACACTGTAAAATGAAAGAATTAGATGGAGTTTAAAATGTGATAAAAGGAAAGTTTGCGTAGTTGATGTTCGATTTCGTCAATTCCCACAATGTACATGATCTTATATATTTATACATATGTACATAAATTCAGACTGAAAGTCAAAGCCGATCTATTTCATTATACAAGGCGCTTCCCAAAGTAAACAGGGCTTTTTGAATCTAGCGTTCGCTGGTGCTTTAGAATCTGTTATTTTTACCGATTGTACAGTGAGAATTTCATGACATTTCATTGATTGGAAGTGAAGTTATTGCGTCTAAAGTGTCAGTATGTTTGTGTTATCGGTGCGAAAACGAGCTTCGAATAAAGAGCCAACATAAAATTTTGTTTTAAAATTTGTAAAAATTTTACCGAAACATTCAATTGATGAAACAAGTTTATGGCGATGATTGCCTATCCCGTAGCAGAGTGCCCGATTGGTTTCAACGCTTTCGAAGTGGTCCTGAGGACATAAAAGACGATCAACATGAGGCCCAATCAAAATCCGTTAGCACCGGAAACTACATCGAAACTGTGCGTGAATTCAGCCGAATTCATCGTTGAAATTCGTGGAAATGAATTGAACATCTCCAAAACATCGATTTATCGAATTTCGACAGAACATTTGGGCTTACGAAAGGTGTGTTAACGGTTTGTTCCGCACAAATTGACTGACGACCAAAAATTGTTCATAGTTCAACACTTGAAGGACGATTATTTGACCAAAAATCACATTTTAACCATTCACCACTTCCCGTACTCACCTGATATGGCACCGTGCGACTTCTTCCTCTTCGGAAAAATGCATTTGCCCATGAAAGGAAAGCGTTATGCAGACGTAGAAGTCATTCAAAAGGCTTGTCGGCGGCCATACCGGCCAACGAGCTAAAACATACGACATGCTTTGGACCGTGCATAAAGCTGTATTGAAGCAGAAGGAGACTATTTTGAATAAAATAAATTGGTTTAGCCGAAAAAACCATTTGGTCTGTGTTTTTTTAAAGTCCTCTTTACGTTGAAAAGCCCCTTGTATATAGTATATACGTGCTTGGGACAGATGTGGACTCATTGCATTAACGTTTCGTATTAATACTAGTCTATGTTTTATGTATGTAATTTTGAGAAGAAAACTCTCACACTGACGCCATATTGGGCATAAAGTCTGCTTGGCTAACCAAAATTTTTATAAGTAGTACTTGTGAGCTGTGCTAACTCGTGGACTGACTTCACACATTTATGACTTGAAACTATTGTTTATCTAATATTAGATATATAGCACCCATGAGGCGCACAGAAGAACAAATCCTAGTAAGATTTGTCGTCCTCAAATTCTTATTTCGGACCACATCATTCAATTTACTAGGACGCTATGGAACCAGTATCTAAAGGAACTAAGTGTAGTGGAGTCTACCTGTATAAAGTGGTTTTCTCCACCTGGAAGATGGATCCTGGATGCCCTTATCGACTCCTGGGCGAAACGTCTGGAAGAAGAATTTGGCCCGAAAAGCACAATACTCAGCCCTTTTTATTCTCTGGCAGTTGAACCAACCTGGAGGACGTGAATAAAATTTCCACCGCTTTCATCGCTAGATTCGGAATTCCAACACCTTCGGGCAGCGTGTAGTTTTAGCACTACACAACACCGCTCATCACTAGTACGTGCTCCTCTATCCAATCGCGAGCTTACTTACCATGTATGACACACTGTGTTTCCACCCATATCAAATATGGACAGCCGATTTCTGAATGAGAGGTAAGATAAAGCTAAGCAATCACGGTGTGGTGTGAGTTCCTCCAGTGGGAGTACAATTAGAGATTGGGTAACAAGGATTCGAATTGCGTTAAATCTTTTTATAAACCATGGAAAGAAGTGTGTGCCGGCTTCAATTTATTACCGCCCAATACCAAATGGCCATGTATCGATAGGGTTCAACTACAAGAAGTAAGAGAAGTGTAAATTACAAATGTACAAAATAGAAAATTTATAATTAAGCTTGAATTTAAGAAAAATTCTGTTAATAAGTTTAAAAAGAAATTCAATATTGCGAGTTAGATTGAATTTTGTCATCTTATGCAAAACTCACCGAAGATGGGGGCAACGTGAGAAGTAAATATCGATACGGAATTTAGCCCACACAATGGTAAAACTACGCCCAGTAAACAACACAACAAGTATTGGGCTACAACCGGAAACCCAAAGAGGAGTGGGGATACCGTGATATAAATGGAACATTGCAAACTGCAAAGATATGGCTAGGACATGTGCTGTATAACGAGTAATAAATAACTCATGTTACATAGACACACAGCAGTGAGCTGGGGGACGGGCAGTAACAAATACCGAATGGTTTCGTGCTATTTGCCGAATGAGGAAACAGAAGCTGTTAAAAGAGCTGGTACAGGAAACATCCAGGTGACTTCAATGCACGCCACACAATAGGGGCAATGAAAGGGGTTAGTTGCTCATTAACTACTTATTAGGGACTAGGCTATTGTTATATAACAGACGTAATAAGCCAACATTTGTAACTAAGGAACCGACAGAAGGTGTTAGACATTACACACATGTCTAAAAAACTAACATGGAGATAGAGATAGAGAAAATAAACTGACAGATGCGCCTGCAAGGACTAAAAAACGTATTCCCAGAACACAACAGGAGGTAGAAGGGCAGTAGACAACATTAAATATATTCTAAGCAATTTTAAGGATCCATATTAGAAAAAGAATCGCAATTATTGGGCAGGGGTTTTTCGACAACCTCTCTGAGGATGCTCATTTAAAACTTTTCGTATTAATGATCTTCATCAGAAGTAAGTGGTGCTTCAGAGAGGAAACGATATAGTGAAGGAACCATAATCCCTGTGGTATCACAATGAGCCTCTTAAAGGCCTAGGTGAGTCATAAGACAACCACTCCACCTAACACAACACACTTTTCCCACTGGAACATAAGACTATCACAATAATACTTGGCACCAAATTTGTTTAATATTGTTCTAGTAGTTACTAAGATACATATAGTATATCTAGGACGCTACCATGCCCACTGTACAATTTTTCCCTTGAGTTTTGTACAGCTCTTCCTTAATATAATCGGGTGTGAAATTTAACGCTTTTGATGTATGTATTTAGTGAGTTATCCCATTTGTAGTCGTCTTCAACTTAACAGTAATGTAATGAGTGTCACCTCCGCTAGAAATTAGAAATTTTGTTTGATTTTTATTCTTAGCAAGTTTGATAGCCTTAACTTCTGTGGTTTGTGAAATACTGAAACTTACAGGGCACGAGGCCGTAATCATTTTTAGAAAGATTAAAGTCGCAGAGGCCCTTCACACTTCGGTTTAGTTATAGCATATATTATAGTTGTAGTTATTTGTTTTGATTAAATTCATTTTTATATGAGATATTTTTACTAAAATTGCCGCGGTAGATAGTTATCCGCTATTTAACTCGTCTCGATTATTTGTACAGTTACTGTAACAATAAGAAGCTGAAAATTATATCCATGTGTTCACTTATTTGATTTTGTTTAACGAATCAATATCAAAGGCAGCGTCAACTATGCTAAGTGCTAAGTTCGAGTATAACCGAACATTTGTACGGGAAATACCTTCAGATGCATGATGTTTATAAATAATATGGGGTTTAGGGCAAGTTTCCACCCGATTTATCCATTTAGGCACAAAGATGCACCGTTATTAGAAAAACACGCTTCCTCAGTTTTATTAAAACAACTCACATTTGCCGATATATGCGGTATAAAATTAACTGGAAGTTCGAAAATCTTTCTATTAGGTATATAGGCGTGGTTGTCAAATGTCAAAGTAACATTATATAGTATTTTATATAAATATTAGGTCGAAAGATGTGGCTTTTCACCGAAATGTGGTCCTTTTTTTGCTCTGGCTCCTATAAAGTTATCTTGATATATCCCAGATGTGAATTTTAATGCCTTTGGAGTTTTTGAACAGACTCCTGACTTGTCAGAATGGATTTTGTAACTACGGTTCCATACAACAGATACAAATTCCAATATAGGTTAAACACAGTTGTAAAAAGCTTTATATAATAGTAACATTCAAATCTCTAAATTCTTTAGACTTACGTTTACCAAAACTGATAGCACATTTTGCTTTCAAGTTTATTTTGTCAACTAGGGTCCATAGTAACTCCCAAATTAATAAAGTTAAAAACTTCTTCCGTAGTATTTTATTACATAAGGATAGGGGTGCACAGATCCATGAGAAAAGCACCTCGCCTTACAATTTCACACCAAGAAACCAAATTGTTTAACTTTTTTGCAACAGACACCTTTCATTTGTTGAAGAATATGATTTAAAAAGCTTTACGTCATCGGCATATATACAAATTATTGAGAACTTTATTACAGAAAAGCTACCGTTAATAAATAACAAGAACAGAATCGGGATTGATGACTACCATACAGTACATTGCCTATGGTTTCGACAGTTACTTCCAACAGGAGAATTACCCTGAACAACGAAATACTTTCAACGGGTATCAATGTATGTTAAAATGAATACCAGATTTATTCGGAATTAAATTAATTTGGTTCAGATCCAACCAGGTCAAAAATTCGTTAAAGTACGACCGATTGCAAATCGGTACAATATAATCATCGAAAGCGTGAGGTAAATTGAAATCATCCAAAACGATAATTGATTTTGCATTATTTCCCATCGAGAAACATGCTGCATATAGTTATTCGGATTAGTTGGATTGAAGATGTATGTATATATATGTATATAGGGTTAAAAAAATAGCTCGGGTGGCCAGAATGAGCTAAATCTAAAATCTTTTTCGAAAATGGATATCATCAATTCTTGAACGCGACGAAATATAAGACTTTGTGTCCTTTTTGGCAAATCTAGAAATAAATATAGATTTTTTAGGTGGTAATATCACCAAATTTTTAGCAGATGGTGGTAAGATTTTAATGGGAGCCCCTTGAACAGTTAGCTGTTTATTACCGTTGTGAAGAGCTTTTTAGATGTTGACGGGTTTTCACCTTGAGGGCAAGTTGAGAGAGATTTATGGAGTCAATTGGAGAAGAAGTCTTTACGGAAGAACATAGGGGCGAGCTTGGAGGATTCGTTAGAACTATTTAGGCATTTAAACTACTTTTCCAATTGTTCGTAGTGCCTATATTTTTCGGTTTAATACATCCCGACGATTTTATTAAAGTTATTGCTCGTCTGCTTATAAAATTTAAATAGAACAATTTCATTTCTCACCGTCATGAATATAATCTGAGAATTTTTAGAAAAGTTACAATTTTTTCGTTGTCTGCAGCCAACTTTATTTCTTGACGCGCTGCCAAAACTTTTTAACGCCTATCGTTGCCGCCGCGTTTATTTAGGCATGCGCCATAGAAAATCTCTGGACATGAGACATTTTTAACAGTAATTTGTTGCTGCGCTTTTATTTAGGAATGGCAGATAGCGACGTGACTCGCCTTTAATATTACGATTGGAGAAGTTACACGACATAACAAAACAACAGTACCAAATATTAAAAGAGGATTAAAAAAAATATAAAAAAAAAACCAAAAACTAATATATATGTAAATAATTGCAATTAGTATAATAACATAATAGTAATGAAAATAATTACACTTAAAATCGAACGCAATTAAAATATCAATTGTTAATCCAAGTACGAAACCAAACAGTTTGAAAAAACTATGTTGTGTACAGTTTTAAAAGCACTGATACAAATAAAACTACGAGCAACACAGCTTTGAATGATAGAATATTGATATACATGATGATGGCTTTATAGGTAATGGTGTTATTTAGGTTAAATCCTATACCTCAGGGTTTCAACCAAATTCCGTACTTTACATTCTTCTGATATTCAAGCCTCAGTCCGAAAATGGGGAAATCGGATTACAACCACGCCTACTTCTCAAATAGGAAAACGTTAATTCACATTTGATTCTTTTGCATTCCAGTATTTCAATAAATCACTAATTAATATAGCGCAATAAAACTTACGCCGAATAGGGCGAACCAGAACTGTTCAATCCCTGGGTCTATAGTTGACTTTTTACCGAAAACATCGATCTATGTGTGAACGTTCCCACGACAGTCGGGTCTACGTAACCGAAACGGATCCGGATTTTGATCCGGTCAAGGACTGTTAACTCGGCAGAATTCTGCCGCTACAACAACAACAACATCAATGTGTGAGATATGTATTATATATAATTGAAATTCGGAGAGAGTTGTTTACTGATCATTAATATGGAGACTTGAGAGTTATCTCAACGAAAATGAGGGAGTTTTACTAATAACAGTGTATCATTGTGCATAAATCGGTTGAAAACTTGACCTAGCCCCATATAACTAATATCAGGATTTTCGAACCTTTGGCTAAGTTTTCTCTTTACTGTGGTATTTTTATTAAATCTAGGGAGCATTTTATTAGTATTAGGCATGTTAGTAGTATGTGGTACTGGCAAAAATAGATTAAATTGGATCGATTATATCTCCTATACGTATACTGTTTTTCATTTTTCTAACAAGCTTTATGCCGAATATCCCTCGTTCAGTGTGGGAGTTATATATTTAAACAATTATTAAAAATAGGTTCTCAATACCTGAGCAATGGCCAAATGGTTGCAATCAGGGCGTCTCTTTCTCTTCACCAGTATACTGCATGTAATGATTTCTGTCTTAAATATGATATTTTAATGAAATGAAATGTACATGTTTCCTAAAATATTATGTGGCTTACCACTGAATTATTATGTATTTGTATGTTCCTTCGTCTAAAGCTCAAACCTCTTCCACTTCTTAGAAAGTGAAATGCGTGTTGAAAGTCAGTTTGTTGTATATATATAAAGACATTAAATGAGTCGTCCATCATTACTATGGTGACAACTAAGAACACCGATAACATATCTTCAAACCTTGTATTTATAAGAAACTAACCAAAAAACCAGACCACAAAATAAAGGAAATATTATTCCACCAATATTTTTCGTGAACAATGTGTAATTAAAGTTCTTAAAATTTAAAGGTACTATTTAAAGCCGGTTGAGAGTCTTTTTTATGAGGAATGCATCATTGATGCATCTGATTGTAAG
>JAPZAG010002874.1:0-13789 GCA_027475135.1 Bactrocera correcta | reverse complement strand
CATACGTCGAAATATTTTTTTCTTGGTTTGGTTGAGCTCGTCTTTCTGAAGTACATAAAGTGCATTCGGCGATTTTTACGATTAGTGAATTTATTCAACAAAGAAGTTTCGTTAAATTTTGTGTGAGGAATCAACGTTCTGTTGCCGAAATGTTCAGAATGTTGGAAAAGGCCTTAGGTGATAATGGTTTGTCTTGGTGCTTGAGCATCGGCGATTAACAGCATCGTTTGAATATCGGAGGGATCAGGGAAAACCATTTTTAAAGATCATGTGGGTCTAAGAAAAGTGAAAGCACGATTGCATCCAAAATCACACAATTTTGTCGAAAAACAGCGTCGCGTAAGTGTCAGCGAAACAAACGGTTTATTACTGACGATGAGTTTTGGATTTATGCTTACCATCCGGAAATAAATGATTAATCGATCAAATAACGTGGCTGAAAACCGAAAAAACTCACGTCAAAACAAGTCAAAAATCAATTTTTTTTTATTATCAAGGTGTAGAGCATTCCAAACTTTTTCCGGCCGCTATACGTCGTTTTGGCGAAGATCTTGAAGTGAGACCGGATTTAAGGGCCGTCAACTCCTGACTTTTTCACCACGATAACGCACCGTCGCATACTGCATTTATTCTTCGTGAGTTTTTTACCACATTTTCAACCACTATCGTGCTGCAACCACTATATTCGCCTGATTTAGCTCCGTGTGGCTTCTGGCAAACTCCAACGACCGCTCCTGGGAAACATTTTGAGCCAATTAAAGACATTAAACCTGAGTCCCTACACACATTGAAAGCTGTTCCGGAAATTGACATTAACAACTATTTCAAGGATTGGAAAAAGTGTCAGCACAAGTGTGTTGGTGGCAAAGGGAATTCTAAAATTATGAACAAAGTTTTACTATTTTTTTCTCTTAGTAGTAGCTGTCATAAAGATTTAATGTATGGATTATTTAAGTGTTTTATTAAGAAAACAAATGGATGACAAACTTCGTTTCTGAAACAAAGTATCTGGGTAATTGGGAACAAAGCAGCAGTTATTTGTATTTATAGGTGGAACGATGTCGATTTAATTGGTGTTTAGTTTCCAATTCTATTTTAAAATTAATTTTTCTTTTTTAACATAGTATAGCAATTATTTTTTAAATATTTTGGGCACAAGAAATCTTCAAAATTTTATTTCTTACTAAATAAAAACCTCCTTAATAAATTAAATTTACGTAATCTAAAGACCAATTTGTCTATGTATGTCATTATTACCGACCACTACAAGTTAGCTTAAACCATAATTTATAAAAATTGGTCTGGTAGCTAATTTTACCATTTGACCTGATTTAGTTTCTATTTTTAGAATGTTTACGTTTACAAGTCTTACACTAAATGGCGGCATGTTAATGCATTTTTGTGGCATTGTTGGATGTAGCATCGAATATAGTGTATATGTATATGTGCACACGTCAACTGCCTAACCGTAACATTCCTATGACTTGATTAATTTCAGCTTAACTGTCAACAACGACTCACCGGTTCATTTAACCGAACAGCTACTAACCGCAATTCATGCATGTCGTCATGCTGCTGCAATTTTTATAAATTTTCGCGCGTTTTTTCACTATAAACACACACATACACAATAACAAAGTGTGCGCATGCACTTTTGCGCTTAATAGATTCAGATTCAGTTTAACTGAGAGCATAAATCACTGGCACCAAAAGCCCACTTCCAAAAATACACAACATTTTTATGACCGGTTTTGATTTTTATTGTTTTCGTGCATGTGTGTGTTGTGGCATTACTTGGAGCATTTGTGCATGTAGTTAAATGCCTAAAGTGCAGTTGTTGCTGCGCTGCCAATTATGCGGCTGCACACAGCTGAATTTTTCGAATTAATGGAAGTCAAGCGAGTCGCAGCAGCATTTTCAGCTAATTTAGCCGGTTTGTGGCAAACAAGTTTTTGTGTTAATTTCAGCTGTTACGTGATTTTTGTTTATAAACAAAGGTTTCGAAATCGACGGATCGTGCGTGGAAACAAAATCGAAAACTTACAAAATAGGCCAAAATAAAAACGACAATATTTAACAAATAACAATAATTTAAAAATCGCATTGAAAGTGAAGCGGCCGCTTTTGTCGTGAGCTGAAGAAACGAGATTTATGAAAAATGCCAAAAGAAGGTGTGAATAAGGGAGAAGTTTAATGGTGTTGACAACAGCGTTTAGTGTTTCTGCGTATGTATGTATGTATGTGCGATTTGAGGCTTTCGCAGCTTTATTTCATATGCAAATTAGTTGCGGCGACAAAAAGTTCTCGCACACAACGAAATTGAAACTGGCAACTGGCAAGAATTTTCGGTGTCATAACTTCGAATTTATTATTTGTCTTTCAAATATTTGTTTTAATTTTTAAGTTTGGCTTTGTTATTAAATTATATACATAAGTATGTACGAATGTTTGTCTGTATGTGTTTATGCTTGTAGCGCTGATATTTTCATTGCTATGACATCATTTGTCAAGACTGTTGGCTGTGACGACGTTGATGCTTGTCATTGACAATTTTTGGCTGTTGCTTTTCTAACGGCCGAGTTGTGGCGTGTTTTGTTGTTTGTCTTCACATTTTCAAAAAAGCTAAGATATGTACATACATACATACACAATAATATATACATATCGGATAGCTTTTTTGTTTGCCTGAATTTATACATACCTATCATACATCGTTGTCACTTGCATCTACCTACAATCTTATATAGGTTTGTATGTAGTACATATAGCCTAAAGCCGCTGGCCATCTTCCTCGTTCCTCGTTTCCACATTGTTCGCATTTTCGATATTTGATTGGTTTGTCTTTCTCATTTATTTTTAATGACTCGCGTAAATAATTTTTAAGCCATACATATATTTCAGTTTCGACTTTAGTAGTATTTTTGGCATTAATTTAAATGACAATAAGAAGCAATAAAAGGAAAATTAAAAATTTTTAGAAATATTTATAGTATGTTGACGGGTAAAAAAAAAAAAAACGTTTTACAGTTTCTTAAAATTTCAAATTATATATTCCATTTTGAAGGTTTTAAAGACGCTTGGAAAATAAATATAAATTCTTGTCAGCATAGCTGTTAGACTTTACATATACCCAGAGCGTAAAATCACACAATCGTGGTGGCCAATCGACCGGCCCAAAACGGAAGTGTTCCGTCAATAAATCTATTCATTGTTTCAATGTGTGGGAAGCGGCATTGTCTTGTTCAAACCAAATGTCGCCAATGCATGTAATAGTCGGTTATCATGGCACAGTAATGGTTTCCATTAACGGTTATGTTCTCACGGCATCATATTTGAGAAAAATATGCATCGCTGCTTCCACCGGCTTGCAAACCACACCAAGCTGTTATTGTTCTGAATGACTTGCCAGCGCTTGAGTCCCTTCAAGTTGTTATTTGTCCCAAAATGTAGCAAATTTGCTTGTTAACATACCCATTGATCCAGAAATGGGCCTCATCGCTGAACAAAGTTTGAGTCGAAACCGTTGGATATTTTCAACAGATTGTAGAGCAAAGCGATATCGCTCGTCAAAGTCGAGATATGACAGTTTAAGACTATTATCGCGTGATTATTAAAAAAAAAAAATTGTGAAAGAATTACCTCTACTTGCATAACCCTTTATAAGTATAGAATTAAAATTTCAGTATTTTTTGTCACAATACAAGTTATAAAGCGGTACCTATTGAGTAGAGGGTATATAGTATATGTATCTTCCGTGGATATTGTGTGTTATTCTATTTACCGAGTCGAACTTGAAAGCGCACCCCTTATATAAACATGTTGAGAAACAGGACTTGCTATTAAAAAGTCGGAATTAAAGAAGGTTAAGATTGTTTCAAGGAGATCCTTCTGCAAAACCGTCGATGGGTGTCCCACGGTTTAGTATATTCTTACGAAAGAACACCTTTCATAGATTAACTTAGAAAGATGCATAAAAAACTCCTTGACGTTGGACTTTTTAAGGATTTAATATGCATGGAAAGTGTAACTCTCTGGGCTTCAGTAGGGAGATACCGCTGTTTTGGATCTTCTGGACGAGCGCAACCTCATATAGGCGCTATATTCGTGCGTCCCTCATCACATCTGTGCAGTTGGTTTGCTTCCATCTATGCGAACTCGGTTATATTAGACCACATTTTCAATACTTTTCGACAGGTAAAGCAGGCGTTCATTCCGAAGGTTGGTAAGAGCTCTCATGTTTAAGCATTGGATTTCAAGCCTATAAACATATTTTAGTTTTTGTTGCAGTCGCTGTAGAGATTAATGGACCTGCATATTACGGGTCACTCTTTGTTAACTCAGCAAAGGCAGGTCGGTTGACACTGCTTTGCAAGCCGCTGAGTCGTGCCCGGTGGGAGTGTTTGTGCATAAGAAATATGAAGTGAGAAAATTTCTCGACGGCGCGAGTCTGTAAAGTTTTTTGTACATGACTTTAGTATTTTCATCCTTTGGTAAGTCTACCTAGTATCCGACCCGTTGCGCGATTGAGAAATATGATTGCATAATAATCAATTAATTGAATCATGTAGCATGTGTACATGCTCTGCTCTGAAAGAAACATTTTTGCTATATTTTATTTGCTTTACAAATATTTAAAAGTCATATTAACAACAACAAATACATAAAATTGCTCTTGTTGGAAATCTGAAATGTCAATTCTGGCCAATCAGCCTTGTAATGTGCTCGCGCAGTTATTTAAAGACATCGCGATTGCCTACAATTTAAATGAAACACAAATACGGTTATTACCAGCGCAATGTGCGCTTTTATCACAATAATTGCAGTGAGTAATCGACACAAAGAGCGAAAAAAGAAAATCTCATTTATTCACAATGCAACAGTCGCCGCAAGAGAAGCAACATTATCAGATGACCAAATAGCCGCAGACAAACAAATTAATGTGTTTGTGCGTTTGTGTATTTGTGTGTGTGTGTATGTATTTTTGCAGGGCAATATAGCAAACGCTGGCTGCCACATATGGACTTGCATATACAAATTAACTTAAATGCATGAATACGTAATATTTAAATATTAAATTCTCATGCTGTTATGTTGCAGCAACAACAACTCATTGCTTTGTGGCGGACGCAGCGAGGCGGCGAAAGACTGCCGGCCACATTTTAGCGCCGTTTTGTAATTAAGCTCTGCACACAAACACGTTGCAGCGTGGCAAGTCGCCTTTGTAAAAGTCATTCTGTATATACATATGTGTTTGTGTGTGTATGACTGAATCCCGGCAGAGAAATGAAATGTTTCGAAAATAGTTCGATCGATGCCGGTTCATGAAACCACGCGACCTGTGCGAGTTTGCCTGCCTTTCGAGAACATTTCTTAGATCTTTTGGTTCTTTCTCACGACAAATACTTAATTAAATTTTCCTTTCCCCTGCAAACTGCTCCGAATCTGGCAGCAATTCATTATTTGTGAACTAGAACCTCATTAGCTGCTTTTCCTGGCATCCTGCAGGGATGCTGCAATAACACGTCGCATGCAACATTTATGCACAAACAGCACTTTAGCCGCGCCGTATGCCGCGTTTGATTACAAAACTGCCAGCGTGGCAATAAACCGGGTTGCCAACTATGATAAAATCGCACATTGCAACCGGCCAATGCTCGTAGTAAATAAAAATAAATGCAAAGAAATATTTACTTGCAACGCAAAAAATAAAAATAATAACGATAATAATATAGCTCGAATGAGCGCCACAAAATGCAACAACTTTGGCCGAGGAAAAACATATTTTTATTGTAAATTATTGCGCGAATGTTGTCGCAATTGCCACAAGCGGCAGCAATGCAACCCAAATAGCAGCAATGACAGTTGCGCTCAAACTGTTAGTCTCTTTTTACAGCTTTTAATTTTTACTACATTTTATGCTATATTGTTGTTGTTATGTATGTATGTTGCTATGAAAAGCCAAACTATGTAGCGATTGTGCGCCAAACGCGTTGAATTACGCACACGCACACAGCGAGAAGCAGCGAAAAAGAGACACTGGAGGCCGCGCTTCAGACCGCACACGACAACCAATAAAATAAAAAGCAACGATGACAACAACGGCGGCGGCAGTAGACATTAAAATGCACAACACCGACATATTTGTTACATCGAAATGTTGCTCGGGCCAAATTTGGTTGATTGGCTGCATGACCGTCGATGTCAACGGTGGCGACGCCACATGCACCAGCGGCAGCGGTGGCAACACCAACGGCCGTTGCGCTATCTACAAATAGCGTTTAAGCTTTATTGCTGGCCCAAGCGGTCAAACTGCTTTGTCGCTTTTGTTTTTTTGTATTTGTTATGTTTGCATTGTGTAACTGGCATTGTGCCGCATATTCAACTAATCGCCGTTTTGACTTGCTTCTGTTCGTTCGTTGTTGTTGCACCAAAAATTTTTCAACTGCGGCGTTTGGTTAGTGTTTCCACTTCGATTTCATTGACTTCTAAGTCAAGTGCTGTTGCACACACATATACATACATACATATAGGGAAAATATTTTTGCTCAATTCGCAATTAAGATTGTGTCACTCTCCTTTTTTGATATCCTTTTACTTTTAAATGGACCCACGATCAAATAAATTTAATCTTTTCGCATTGCTCCACTTAATATTGTTAGTACTTTATGTGTGTGTGAGTTTCGAAGCATTCCTCACGTACCTTTATAAGATTGTGTTTAAAAAGCTGTTTCCGGCAAGTGACCGCCGCGGTAATTCAGTTAATACGAGCCGAACATTCTCTTCCAAGGGATCAATCGTCTCTGGTGCGTAGAGAGGCGACCTCATATGACACCACACGAAATGGTTCAGCGCAGGCTTTTGACGAATAACAACACGCTTATCAAAAGCTTCTTTCATTAAAATAATTGTTTTGTTGGTGTATTGTATTTAGCACCCTCAACTTGGAACTTAAGATCGTCCACATCAATATCCTCCAATTCAGACTCGCAACAGTCATTAATCGTGACGCTATAGTGTTCTGCATTGAATGTAACGTTATGACTGATTTCTTATATGAATAAATATGAACCAAAGATTCTCTTTGCCCATAAAGTGCTCCAAACAGTGACTTTTTAATATGAAACGCGTCTCAAAATTGATTTGTGTGGGGATCTTGTTCAGTTCTTGCTTCAATTCGATTTTATACCATTCATTCCGTAAAATTTTCCATAAAATGTATGGGCTTGCTGACTCATGGACTTTACAGATCTTCTTCGGTGCTCTTCTTCCATCAGCAATAGCGTCTAAGGTGCGCACTGTAACTGTACCACATCTCTGTAGTAGCGCATTAAACACTGGAGTAACCGTTGTGCGAACCAATATTCTGGTAATAAACTTGCATCATTTGCAAACGTTTTTTCGGAACGAGTCTGTTTCTTATTAAATAGCAAACCAAACCGAGTGTAAATCAAGTAACAACTGCCAAATGATTTAACTCAGAAAAGAGTATTTCCTCATTGAAAACCACACGCCTAAGAAAGACAGCCTTTCTACACTAATTGCACGTCACATATAATTTGCTATTAAAAGTATATATTGAACAGAATTGCATATACAAACGTCATCTATCAGGAATATACATACCTGGAAGTATCCTCAACTACCTTATTACTTATAGCAAGTTCTACTGTAACGATGTGGATTCACTATGTTTACAAGCATAACTCTAGTCCAAAGTGTATTCAACAAAGTGAACTAAGTATTTGACTTACGCTTATTTAAAAATAAAATAGTAAACAATTCATGTATTTGTTTATATTAACCCGTGTGTTTTTTTTTTGATCTTGAACAATATGAAGCCACTTGCTTTACGTACATATATATGATAAATAAAAAAAAAAAAAAAGAATTTGTCTTGAGACCCAATCAATAGTAAACACGTAAAATTTCTATTTGTCAAAATATGAGGGTTTCTTACTTTTTTTCTTGAAGATTGGGAAGTAAGTTTAATGAGGGTACTGCATCGGGGCTTAGTCGTTTTCTTTTAAGGGAAGATTCTTTTATTTCCTCCGCCTTAAAATGTAGCCCACATATTCTCGATGACAAACTGAGTTGTACGCCACATACATTGGTAAGTTGCTTCCATGAGTTGTTTTGCATAGGCAACAAGTATTCGGCATTTATTTATTTTATTTTATTTATTTAAAAAAATATTGTTTTTCGTTTTGAAATTTGCTTACTTTTGAATTTCCGAATTTGAATTTTTGAATAAATGTGAGGGTTAAGTCAATGACAACATTCATGTTAAATAAGCGTAAAGAAAAATTAAATGTCATATACTTAGTTCACTTTGTTGAATACACTTTGCTCTAGTCTTAACCTAAATGTACAGGTTTTTCAGCAGAAAATGATAAGTATATAGCACTGGGGGCATTTTTCTTGCATACAGCGAGGTCAAGATCGTCAAAACTTATGGTATAATTATATGATATTAGTTCACTCATATATTTATCTGGCAACTCTGCTAGTTAAAGGAGTGAATAATTGTGTGTGCTAAAAGAAATTAATTATTTTTGGTGAAAAGAGACAGAAAACAAACAAAATCTGCTCATCAATTCGGAGAATAAAAAACGCGGCATTCAGGTGTATTGGAGTGCAGAACCAGCGACCTACAACCACTGATTAATTTGGATTGGAAGGTTTTTCATTTCGTCGATATCACTTTTCTTTGGATACAGAGGAGGAAAACATCAGCTGTTTGGGAGACTTTTTTGGCGCCACAAAAAATTCTTATATTACCTTAGCCTAAAAGTATACCAAAAATTTTGTTCAACCATTATTCTTAAGGCAACGTATTTATAGGGTTGCCAGTATTGTTTATTTTATATTTTTATCTTTAATTGTTTATATGAATATAATTATAAGCAAATTTTAAAACCAATTATGCCAATTATCAAGACACCACCTCCAGGAGGGGGTAAATTAAGTAAAACTGCCAAAAAAGATGTCACAATAGAAGAACTAACAAAAAAGCTAGAGGAAATGGAAGAAATGTGTAAAAAACTCTCAGTCGAAGTAAATACTTTAAAAGCCGAAAATATAAAGCTTAAGTCCACTGATGTGAAGAAAATCCAGAATTTGGAAAATAAAGTCGAATTCTCAACGGATGAGGAAGAACTAGCTAGAGAAACGGAATGGATTCTAAAAAAAAGACCAGCCAAAAAACGAAAAGCGGAATATTCTCCTGATCTTCAGGAAAAAACAAATAACGCCATATCAAAACCGCTTACCCCAAAAAATAGTACGCGGCCTCCACCAATTATGGTATCTGAAGATGCCAACGGTAATAATTATCAGCAACTATATGCTATTGCTAAATCAGAAGCAAAAAGCAATTTTACTATTAAACTTTTGAATAATGGAATATATAAAGTAAATACTTTCTCCGTAGAGGACTATAGATGCATATCGAATGCACTTTCGTGTAGAAATATATCTTGGTATAGCTTTGAGAATAAGCAAACGCGGCCAATTAGAGTTATTGTAAAAAATTTGCACTATTCTTATGACCCAAAATCGATAATTGATGACCTAAAACAGCAAGGATTAAATGCACTGAGTGCTGTCAATCGTCTTCAATGGAAAACTAAAACTCCCCTCGACATGTTTTTGGTAACATTCGATCCCATGGAGAACATAAAAAAGATTTACGAAACTAAAACTATATTAAATTCAATTGTTTCTATTGAATCGGTAAAACTGCCGAAGATGATACCACAATGCAAACATTGCCAGTCATTTGGCCACACACAAAACTATTGTGGCAAACAACCAAGATGCGTTAAGTGCGCCGGTAAGCATAAAACATCTGAGTGTTCGAAACTAGAAAACCAGCAACCTAAATGCTGTAACTGTGGGGAAGCACATCCAGCCAACTATCGAGGGTGCCTTGTTGCCAAAGAATTACAGAAAATACGAGCTAACACAATTGGCCACAAAAAAGATGATGGTCTAGCCCAAAAAGTAGAAGGTCCTGTAGACTTTAGAACAAAAAACAATGAACATCAACAACAAGAAGATCCGAAAAATACAACTGAAACATCAAAAAAATTTACTTTTGCTCATGTTCTAAAAACAAATAATAATGATAATACTCGTATATCCAATAACAGCATTTTATCACAGATCTTACAGAAACTTAATAAACAAGAGGAATTCAACACTTCTCTACAAAATCGCTTAAGCAAGCTTGAAAAATGTCTTTTTAATACCAAAGATGTCTAAATCTATAAAAATTCTTCTATGGAACTCAAATGGATTAATCAAACATAAGAATGAAATCGAAATTGTACTGAACTCAGAAAATGTTGACGTATGTATGGTATCGGAGACACATTTTACGTCACAAACCTATTTTAAAATTAAAAATTATGAAACTTACCATACAATTCATCCTAGCAATTGCGCCCGTGGCGGAAGCGCAATTCTAGTCAAAAGTACAATCAAACATTTTGAGGAAGAAAAACTTTCAACTGATAAGTTTCAAGCTACAACAGTGACTATTTACGGAGTTAAAAGTCCACTCTCACTTACCTCTGTGTACAGTCCTCCAAGGCATCAAATCCAATTTGAAGAGTACCAAAACTTAATAAACAGACACAGGTATAGATTCATAATGGGTGGAGATTTCAACGCAAAGAACACGCACTGGGGCTCAAGGCTTACGACTACAAAGGGGAGAGAACTCTATAAAGCACTGCAGTCAACCGGAAGTTACGCATTCTCGACGAACTTACCATCATATTGGCCATCAGATAATCAAAAGATTCCAGACCTGATAGATTTTTTCATTGTTGGCAAAATATCCCGGAATTATTTGTCGATCCATCAGGGTTATGATCTTACCTCGGATCATTCCCCAATCTATTTAAGCTATAGTGAAACCGTCATCTTTAAAGACAAAACAGCGGCCTTATACAATAAACGTACAGACTGGGAATATTTTAGAACAATGATGGAATGTTACGAAAGTAAATATGACTCTATATTAAATATAGACCAGATGGAATCGAAAATTTTACACTTTACAACAAGTATACAACACGCAGCTTGGAAAAGTACACCGGAATTAAAGGAAATTGCTGTAAACTCTCAATATCCTAATAATATAAGGGAAACTATTAAATTAAAGAGAAAGCTACGACGTAAGTGGCATCAAACTCGTTGCCCAGCTGATAAATCTATTTTAAATAAAGTCTCTAAAGATCTTAATCGGAAAATTAAGAGGTTCAAAAATGAAAGTTTCACAAAATATCTTCGTTCCCTAAGCAATGGAAAAAATTCCGACTACTCTCTTTGAAAAAGCTGTAAAAGACTACAAACACCAGAAACTCAAGTATGTCCCATTAATATAAGTGCTGATAGCTGGGCCAGAGACGATTCAAAAAAAGCAGAAGTATTTTCGGATTATTTAGCAAAAATATTCTCCCCATATGAAACACACGTTGATTATCCTACTGCTTCCAGTCAAGAGAACGAAAAAATCCCATGTTGCACAAGTAGTGAGCTAAGTGAGGAAATCAAAAACCTTAAAAACAAAAAATCCCCCGGTTACGACCTGATTACTGCCGAGGTTCTAAAACAGCTTCCTCAAATAAGTGTAGTAAAAATTACCAACATTATTAACGCAGCTTTTCATCTTAAATACGTGCCAACTTATTGGAAAATTGCTGAAATTATCAAGATTCCAAAGCCAGGAAAACCAGGATATGATGTATCATCTTACAGGCCCATATCACTTCTACCGATAATATCGAAGCTATTTGAGAAAATTCTCATAAAACGTATCAATAAAATCATTGAACGAAAAACCATAATTCCGGCGCATCAATTTGGGTTTCGAGCCAACCATTCTACGATTGATCAAATCCACAGGATAACACACGTTATCGAAAAAGCCTTTGAGGAAAAAAAATTCTGTTCTGCCGTGTTTTTGGATGTTGCAAAAGCGTTTGATAAAGTTTGTCACAAAGGACTGCTTTCGAAACTGAAACTAATTTTACCGCAACAGTATTATGACATCATAAAATCGTATTTATCTGATCGCTACTTTCGCGTTAAACAAGGGGACAAATATTCTGATCTTAGGGAAATAAAAGCAGGAGTTCCACAAGGTAGTGTGTTGGGCCCTCTTCTTTATATTCTATTCACGCACGACCTACCAATAGACTGCAATTATACAACAGCCACATTCGCAGATGATACCGCGTTGCTTGCTGTTGGTAGTAGTGAACACGAGTCCACTAATAATCTCCAAAAAGCTGTAAATAAAGTCGTACAATGGGCAAAGAAATGGCAGATAAAGCTGAATGAAGCTAAGTCTGTACACATTGTTTTCACATACAACAAGATATAGTACTTACCAATTTTCATAGACGGTGCTCGAATACCGTACTTTAATTCCGCTAAATACTTAGGAATGACGCTTGACACTAAGCTACGGTGGAAAGTTCATGTAAAAAACAAACGTAAGGAGCTGGACATGCGACTCAAAAATTACGATTGGTTAATCGGTAACAAATCAGTGTTATCCATCGAAAATAAGTTACTTATCTATAAACAAATAATCCGACCGATATGGAGCTATGGTGCACAACTCTGGGGATGTACTAACGCAAACAATAAGAAAGTCATCCAACAATTCCAAAACAAAGTACTAAGACTAATTGTCAAAGCGCCTTGGTATTGTAGATGTGCTGATATAGAGCGTGATCTAGGCGTAAACTCGGTTAATGTAGAAATATCAAAAATTGCAACAGCACATAGTGCAAGATTGCTACAGCACTGTAACGAAGAAGTAGCTATGTTAACTTCTGGAGATGGTCCACCAAGACGACTCAAACGCCTCAAACCCAGCGATCTTTTAAATTAGCCAATACTCTTATAGTAGTTTAGTGATTTTGTAATTAAATGTTTAAGTCATATTCAAGTTGCTTGTTAGTCCTGTATTTTATTTGAACTAGTTGCAATGTATGAACAAAATAAAAAAAAAAAAAAAAAAAAAAAAAAAATTATAACATTCAATGCTTCCATTTCCATTTTAATATTTCGCCTGTGCCGGAAATTGAGTTTGTTTGGACCTGGGATTGTACACTTCTTGTTTGTTAGTCTAACCATATAAATTGCTCTTCTAGAGGAGAATGTGATCACTGCTTCATGTCGGCTATTTACGCAACAAAAATACAAAACGACACAAACAAATGTCAAAGACATTGAAACACACTGAGAGGAAAGCAAAGAAAAGTGAAAAAATATAAAATTGTCGTAGTACAGAAGCAAAAAACTGAACAACCATAAAAATGCGCCTCCTCTTTGAGAACTACAAACAGAAAATGCATACTGCGCACGCGCAATTAATCAAAGGATCAAGAGTGACACACAAAGCATACAGAGGAGGAAAGCATATTAAAAAAGCGAAGCATGTCAAGCACGTAAGCAATGAAAAACTGTCACCAAAACAAGCGAAAAGCGAATTGGTGCAATTTTTCGCACTGCTGTCACGACGCGCCGCGGCGGCACTATAGCGGCGTCGGCTTAAGCCACTTGACAACACGTTGCATTCACGCCTGCGGTATGTATGCCACTTCATGCATGGTGCTCGTGCGGCATGCATGTACGCGTGCGTGGAGTGTCACTTAGTGGCGGTGTGGTGGCGTTGTATCCACCGCCAACTCAAAATGCGGTACAAAAATAGTTGCGGCAACTTACGTATTATTCATCCTAGGGGGGGTTCCAAAATGATACCGCATGT
>JAPZAG010002873.1:0-13791 GCA_027475135.1 Bactrocera correcta | reverse complement strand
ATCTTGATCTGTTTCTTTTATTATGTCTTCTACCTTCATTAGGGTAAATCTAATTTTAAAGGACCTAAAATGTTCTGGATACAATGCTTGAATCTGTCCCATTATGTCTTCTGTCGTGTAGATTCCATTTATTACTGAACGGTTTCAGTACTTTCTCAATGTTTTCATTAGATCATCATCAGAATATGTTGGTTGAAAAACAGTGTCTCTATGAAATGTAGGGAATGTAATGGTAAACTTGTAGTCAGGAGGATGTTCTTTGTAAATAAAAATTTGGTTTTTAAAAGCGTTTATCGGTACTTCAATGCTGGAAATAAGATTATAAGAAGAGCTTTGAGCACTGTGTTGGGTTTCTGTTATTGAATTAATTTCATACTGTTTTGGTACTCGAGACAATGCATCGGCTACAATATTTTCTTCTCCTGGTTCATAGAGTAATTCCTTATTGTACTTATTCAGGTAAGACTTCAATCTTTTAATCGCTATTCCACCTTTTTTCCAATTATAATCATGTGTAAGTGGTTCGTGATCTGTACTTGTGCGTATTTCGGCTCCAACGTTAGTGGTATAGGTCAGTTTGTTATCGGGTTTTGCAAACAAATTTGGGCATTTTTTTAACAAATGGTTTAATTCTTTTCGTTGACAATTTGCGAGATGATTTAATTTGGGTATAATTGCATTTACTGATTCAAATTCTCCCTCTTTTATGGAAATACTCAAGCCGTTTCTTAAAAACAATATACCTTTTTCAGTGTCAATAATTGCACCTAGTTCCTTCAAACTGTCATTCCCTAATATTCCGTCAAATGTTTTGAGTGTGGGTAAAAAAAGAATTTAACTATTGATTTTGGATCATTAAACAAATTAGCCATTTTGTAATAGATTATTTTTATTTTACCTCCTACGGATACTGCATTAAATGGGGTTTTATTTTGCAGTGGATTCTGTACAAGTTTTAGCTGAATATAATTTCTATTGGATCCGGTATCAATCAGTATTTTAAGCATTTGTCCGCTTGTCACCTTACATTCGAAGTATGGAAGTGAGGAGTCAGTTATTTTAAAAAATTAATATAAATAGAAACGGTTTGCTGTTCTTGGTCACTATTTTCAATAACTTTGGTATAGTCGATAAGTGTTTCATCGTAATTTGTCTGTTCTTCTAGTTCTGAGATAGTTTGCTGATAATCAGTCATAGTTGGTATTGGTTCTTTTGTACCTGTTTGTTGGTAAGTATCTGTCTGAATATTAAAATACCTTTGTCGTTTGGCTATCTCGGCAGTGGGTATGGATGGTCTTTTACCTAAATCAAATTGTGGTCGGTTCATGTAGTTAATCTGCTTAGTTTGGATACTTCTGTCAATGTCCATCGGTTCTGGTCATGGTTGTGGTTTGGCAACCATAGGACGTAATCCGGAATAAAGGTATCAAGAGCTTTATCCCTGTACAGCTTGGTCATTACATGTTCCGATTCTCTGCATAATTCCATACACCTTATCTTATAAAGGATCAACGATAAATGTTTATAGACGGCCTGATGGAATTCTTCAACAGACTGGTTAGCTAGGGTGGTCATTTGGTACTCTAATGTACCCAGGTCCCTTTTATCTTCATAGTGTAGCGTAAGGCATTTGGAGATGGCACTCCAATTTAAAGGTATGTTGTACGATTCTAACGCAGTGTCTGCGTTACCAGTTATTTTATTGCGAATGGTATGCAAAATACCAAAGTACTTTGGCGTACCAACTGTGTGTTCGTATGTTCTTAAAATTCTGTCCACACTTTTTTTCCATGAGCCAAACTCGGCTGGGTAACCGGAAAATTCTCTTAAACTTTTTACTATGGCTGGCACTTTGTCTAGTTCACCTAAATTACCTAGGTGCTCTTGGTCAATTCCTTGACACTCTACATTGGTAAAATCAAATGCTTGATTTTGAGTTTGTTGTAATAAAATCGGTAATTGTTCATATAACACTTGCTGAATGGCATTTGTTAAGTCGCTAGGTTGGGTCGTATTTCTGTTGTGGTCTGGTGGGGATTTTCTTCAATATCAATTAATGGAGGTCTAACCAAATTGTTTGGATTAGCCATCCGTTTTTCGTAAAATTCAATTTTGTATTAGTAACTTAATTGGAGTATTTTTACTACCACAAGTTTTTCCTGATGCGCCTTAATCAATCAATATCATTGTTTTTGAAAACCAGTAGCTGGTTTTACTCTTTTATCCTGGAGGGTCCTTTGGGTAGGAATCGCAGAATTGGGTTAATTTATACAACTTTTGCATACAAAACTTCATAAGTTAATTGTTTGCAAAAGTAGGAGTAATTATTTTGGAGGATGGAGTCATGTGTAGAAGTTCACGCAAGTGAGGAAAGTTCTCTGATCGTCATTCACTTGGGAGTGGCCAGAAATGATTCTTATACATATGACTCAAGCAGCTCACGACTTCCGGTCTTTGACCAAGTATCCTCTGGGTAGCCTAAGAACATCCGTTTGAAGGCGAGCTAAAGTGAGAAGGCGAAACACCCCTGCATAGGGTTGTGCGCTGGGTTTGGGACCCGCCACGTAAAAAAACACCCCCAATGAAAAACAAACCACAGCCTCGGATAAGTGACCCCCCTTTTGATGACGACCATGGAAAACGAAATAGGGACTATGATTTGAGGGCATGCACCTGGAATGTCCGGTCCCTTAATTGGGAAGGTGCCGCTGCCCAGCTTGTTGATGTCCTCGTGAAAATAAAGGCTGACATCACCACCGTCCAAGAAATGCGATGGACGGGACAAGGACAGAGACAAGTAGGTCCTTGTGGTATTTACTACAGTGGCCATATAAAGGAGCGAAAGTTTGGTGTTGAATTCGTGGTGGGAGAGAGACTCCGTCGCCGAGTACTATCATTCACTCCGGACAATGAACGTCTAGCCACAATCCGCATCAAAGAGAGGTTCTTCAACATATCGCTGATTTGCACCCACGCCCCGACGGAGGAGAAGGACAATGTGACCAAAGATGCCTTTTATGAGTGCTTGGAGCGCACTTATGAGAGATGCCCCCGCCACGATGTCAAAATCGTGCTTGGCGACTTTAACGCCATGGTGGGCAAAGAAGGTATCTTTGGCACTACGGTCGGTAAATTCAGCCTCCACGAGGAAGCATCCCCAAAAGGGTTGAGGCTGATCGACTTCGCCGGGGCCCGAAATATGGTTATCTGTAGTACTAGATTCCAGCATAAGAAGATTCATCAAGCTACCTGGCAGTCTCCGGATCGAAAAACCACCAACCAGATCGATCATGTTGTGATAGACGGAAGACACGTCTCCAGTGTTTTAGATATGCGTGCGCTCCGAGGTCCTAACATCGACTCGGACCACTATATTGTTGCAGCCAAAATTCGCACCCGCCTCTGTGCAGCAAAAAACGCACACCAACAAACACAAGGAAGGTTCGACGTCGAGAAGCTGCAATCACAACAGACAGCCGAACGATTTTCTACTCGGCTTGCACTCCTGCTCTCTGAGAGCACTCGTCAACAACTCGGTATAAGGGAACTGTGGGACGGCAATTTAAACTCCTTACGTACAGCTGCAACCGAAACCATTGGTTTTCGGAAAGTGCAAAAGAACAGCTGGTACGACGAGTGCCGTGTCGCAGCGGAGAGAAAACAGGCTGCCTACCTCGCAACGTTACGATCGACCACAACACGTGCGGGATGGGATAGATACCGAGAGTTGAAGAGGGAAGCGAGACGCATTTGTAGACAGAAAAAGAAAGAGGCCGAAATGCGTGAGTACGGAGAGCTTGATAAGCTGGCCGACAGGGGTAATGTTCGAAAATTCTACGAAAAGATGCGGCGACTTACAGAAGGTTTCAAGACCGGAGCATACCCTTGTAGAACCCCCAAAGGTGATCTAGTCACCGATGCCCAAAGCATACTTCAATTATGGAGGGAACACTTCTCCAGCCTGCTGAATGGCAGTGAAGGTACAACGCCAGGAGAAGGCGAACCCGATTCCCCAATCGATGACGATGGAGCAGACGTTACATTGCTCGACCATGAAGTGGTTCGAATAGCAATTGCCCGCCTGAAGAACAACAAGGCGGCAGGGGCCGACGCATTGCCGGCCGAGCTATTCAAACACGGCGGCGAAGAACTGGTAAGGAGCATGCATCAGCTTCTTTGTAAAATGTGGTTGGACGAAAGCATGCCCAACGATTGGAATTTAAGAGTGCTATGCCCAATGCATAAAAAAGGAGACCCCACAATCTGCGCCAACTACCGTGGGATTAGCCTCCTCAACATCGCATATAAGGTTCGGTCGAGCGTATTGTGTGAAAGATTAAAGCCCACCGTCAACAAACTGATTGGACCTTATCAGTGTGGCTTTAGACCTGAAAAATCAACAACCGACCAAATATTCCCCATGCGCCAAATCTTGGAAAAGACCCGTGAAAGGAGAATCGACACACACCACCTCTTGTCGATTTCAAAGCTGCTTTCGACAGCACGAAAAGGAGCTGCCTCTATGCCGCGATGTCTGAATTTGGTATCCCCGCAAAACTAATACGGCTGTGTAAACTGACGCAATCCATCTGGATCGGGAAGGACCTCTCCGAGCCGTTCGATACCAAACGAGGTTTCAGACAAGGCGACTCCCTATCGTGCGACTTTTTCAATCTGCTGCTGGAGAAAATTACAATAGTCTACAGGCAATATGCAACTGATTGGCTATTGGTGTTTTTATATTAAGTTAGGTGTACTAATAATCAATTCATATTTAAAAATTCCGTACCACGTAAGATTTTGAAGAATTTCAAAATTATTTTTTTTTACGTAGTATTAAGTAAATTTTTTGTTCTACTTGCGCCAAATCCATATATACTTTGAGTTATTTGTTACTCGAGAGTATTTATGACATTTCTCGTATGTCTTATCTGTATTCTTTCTTGTTTATCAATTTAAAACTTGAAGGTAGTTGTATATTTATTGCGATAGCCGTGGAAAGTGAGATTTTTTGATTAAAATGTCTAAAGTACGAAAACGTGGTTGTAATACATCGACTGATTCATTTTGTTATGTATGTGGCTTGTATACACCTAAATTTCATGCCAGATTAATAACTAAAGTGACTCAAGTATTTTGATTTTCCTATAGTGAATCAAAATCGGAATTGACTCCTCATATTTGTTGCCAGACTTGTATGTCAAACTTAAGCCACTGGCTTAATGGAAATAGATCATCAATGCCCTTTGCTATTCCGATGATCTGGTGTGAGCCGACAAACCATGCTACCGATTGCTATTTTTGTATGACAAACGTATGTGGATTTTCAAAAAATAAACACAAAATTCAATATCCCGACATATCTTCAGCTAAGCGACCCGTTTCTCATGGCGAAAATTTACCAATTCCCGTTTCACCATTGCCACAGGACTTAGATACAGAACTTGGACGTTGTGCTGTTGATGATGCTATAGAAGAGAACATTATATCCCGTAAAAGAAGCAAAGAGTCTCCTAAGTATCAGATTTCCGAAGATGAAGAAGAAAAGAAAAAAACACATTTGATCGAGCAGCCTGAACTTAATGATTTAGTGCGTGACCTTAACTTATCTAAACAACATGCAGAACTTTTAGCGTCAAGGTTACAGCAGTGGAATTTACTGGCCAAAGGTACAAAGGTTACCGCTTTTATTTGCTTTTGTACTGATCCTGTAAGTGTTATGGAGAAGTTAGGCTATCAACATAATCCAGAAGAGTGGCGTTTATTCATAGACTCATCTAAGAAAAGTTTAAAAGCCGTTTTGCTACATAATGACAACACTAAATCTTCAATTCCACTTTCCCACGCTGTTGATATGAAGGAAACTTATGAATGTATGTCATTGATTTTGAATTGCACAAACTACAACACATACAAGTGGCAGATATGTGGTGATCTTAAAGTCATAAGACTACTTATTGGGCTTCAAGGGGGATTTACTAAATACTGCTGTTTTTTGTGTCTTTGGGACAGTAGAGCAACAGAAAAATATTACAAAATAAAAGATTGGCCGCAAAGAGGTGATTTCGTGCCGGGTGAAGCTAACATCAGGAATATACCTCTAGTTGACCCTCGTAAGGTTTTGCTGCCCCCTTTATACATAAAACCCGGATTGATGAAAAACTTTGTTAAAGCTTTAGATAAGAATAGCGAAGCTTTCAAATACATACCTCAAAGAAGTTTTCCCGAAGTTAAGTGACGCCAAGCTAAAAGAAGGAATTTTCATTGGACCCCAAATCCGAAAAATTCTGAAGGACAAGCAGTTTGAAGAGAAACTAAACCCCGTTCAACGTAAAGCCTGGATATCATTTAGAAGCACTGTCACGGATTTTTTAGGAAACAAAAAGTCTATTACGTATGAGGAACTAATCGACGAGTTGCTGAAAAACTACCAAAGAATGGGTTTTGTTTTTTATTTATTTTTTATTTTTTTATTTATTTTTTTTAGCGCTACAATGACGGCGACAGACTGCAGCAGCACGACAGTGAACTGAAAATGGCGTTGTGCATCCTACAACATGAACACATGTACACAAGACAATACAGTACACAATTTCGTTGTGGCCATACTAATACTTTGCATTTTTTTATTTATAAATATTTTTAATATTTTGTTCAAAGTGAAATATTTTATGCAAAAAATAAGTAAATAGGTAAATTTATTTGTTTTAAATTATCAATTTTTATTACAAATGATATAATAGATCTATTTTATGATTTTATTTGTAAAATAAAGTGGCATCACCACTCTCCCCCATTTCTCTACCTTCAATTCTATTGTTAACTCTTCTGTCGTCCTACTGTCGTTGGCAAATATAGGAATATATTGAAGTTAGCGAGAGCGACAACCGTCGGCCTGCAGCCGTGTAGTCGTGCAGCTGTCCAAATAACAGTGTCCATAAGAACGTGTATATTTTAATATTGGACAGCTGTCGTTTGCGGTCTGTCGCGAGCATTGTGTTGAGCATAACACAGTGAGCTCTGATCGCAATTTGCGAACTGAGAGTAAAGAGAGACAAGAATCGTCAGATACTTTACTGGGTATCTCGACAGGATAAAATCTATGTCTTACTAACTGTCAAATCTATTGCTATTGCCATTGCCAAATCTGTATGTGGGCGTAGGGTAGGTAGGTTCGAGCTGATGTAGCGCATGTTTTGAGCTCTCGAACTGTTTAAATCTTTTATGAGGAAAAAAAAAAGGATTACGATCCTTTTTTTTACAAATGTATTTCTGGGAAAAATAAGAATTCATATTTTTGGACTACTATATAATAATTGTGGCATAACATTTATATACCAATTAAAATAGTAAATTTAATATGAGAAATGATATATTGATTTATGCTTGTATAAGTTTATTAAATTTAAGACTTCGCTCATTCCCAACCGAATTTGCATAATTTTTCTGTATTTAACAACATTAAACTAAATATTAATTTTTGGGAAAAATGTTATTTTAAAAATGTACTTTATTTTCATAATATAATACAGTTGTCATAACACACGCTCTACTAAATTTCATATTACCGAAACGAAAATGCATATGTGCAAATGGGATATGTTGCCTCTTCGAAATTTTCATAGAAATGAAACGCTGTCAAACTGCTGAAGTGACATCTTATTGCTTACAATATATGGCAAACTAAATAGTATTCCATATATTGTAAGGAATAAGCAATATGGAGTCTCCACAGGCAATAGGCACGGCAATACGGTTAGTAAGACATAGATTTTATCCTGCCGAGATGCCCTGTTAAGAGTAACAAAGAAGTGCGCTGTGTCCTCGCAGAATTAATTCGAAAAGTTACATAGGAGCAGAATTTACTGTGCTATATTTAGGGATGCAAACGTCGTGAAATGAAACATCAATGGCTGGATGTATCGATGTTTCTTCAAACAACATCGAAATCAAAAACATCGGCCATTGAAACATCGATGTATCGAAACATCGATGGATTTTTGAACTTTCTTAAGGTCGTTTCTTCTCTTCGCTACGTGGCACCAATTGGATATTCCAAGCGAAGCTAGGTCCTTCCCCACTTGGTCCTTCCAACGGAGTGGAGGTCTTCCTCTTCCTCTGCTTCCCGCGGCGGGTACTGCGTCGAATACTTTCAGAGCTGCAGTGTTTTCATCCATCCGGACAACATGACCCAGCCAGGGTAGCCGCTGTCTTGTTGTTTATTCCAGGAATGCTTTAGATTCGAAAAATCCTCTTATTATTATAACAATTCCGCTAGTTTAAATACTAAAAACTACAGATTTCTTGCACTAAAGGGTGACACGTGACACGTGGTAGTGCGAAAAACCACATGCGCGCATTCAAAATCGATCATGAGGAACTCTAGAGGATTATTGCATACTGATGATGCTAGAAGGTATAGATGGTGGTAATGGAACTGCCCTTAATCCTCTAAGCCATCCGAAGCGTTGAAAGCCCAACACGAATGTATTCCTTCTTGGCCATATTGGTATTTTGTCGATTGTCGTGCTCCTGCTCACCCGATTATGGTCTGCATTGCGTATCTGTTTGTTTAGGTGAAGGGAGGAGGGCCAAGCGTAAATCCGATGGGCGATTTTAAGCAAAGGCTTTAGCCACATTTGGTTCGGCTGCTGTGGATGGAGTAAAGTACATTCAAAGCATTGGTTTGATGACACATGAACCTTTGACAGTTGAGTGCGAGAGATAAAGCTGGTCATGCAAAGCATCATTGCCTTAGACCAAGCCGAATTTAGAAGGTAAAGGAGACACCATTATATATATATATATATATATATATATATATATTATATATATATATATATATATATATATTATATTATATTTGGAAAATAGGTTTTTATACACCTCTATGAAAATCTCTCTAAATATGGGCTCTTAATTGCAATGAGCAGATAAATGGAGCAGACGTTCCTTTGCCCGACCATGAAGAAATTCGAATAGTAATTACCCGTCTGAAGAACAACAAAACGGCCGGGGCCGATGGATTGCCGGCCGAGCTATTCAAACACGGCGGCCAAGAACCGGTAAGGAGCATGCATCTGCTTCTTTGTAAAATATGGTCGGACGAAAGCGTGCCCAACGATTGAAATTAAAATGTGCTCTGCCCAAACCACAAAAAGGTGGACCCCACAATCTGCGCGAACTAATAATAAGATAGATTAGTACATGATAGGCAGGTAGGTAGGAGTGCAGCCCTATCGGCCCAATTAGCATTTAATGTGCCATTTTGATACACTAATCGTAAAACCTCCTGCATCTGCTATTACGTTTCATCTTCTCTCTCAAATCATTTTGATGTTTCGATGAAACTACTTATGTCCGATATGCTTTTGGTGGAAATCCATTCAAGGTTTGGTGCTTGGCGGATTCCAAGTGTTTTGTGTCGGATCTGTGCTAGAGCTGGGCATTTGCAGAGAAAGTGGAAGATCGTTTCTTTGTTCCCTGCTACTCCGCAGCCACGGCAGATGTCGTTGTAGGGCATACCCATTTTGGACGCATGTTCTAAAATGGCCAAGGCCCTGTTGTGGTAGCTGTTATTCTGTAAATACTTTTTCTTGACCTATTCAATAAATCGTTGGTTCTTTTCCTGTCGTATGTTGGCCATAATTGTTTAATTATGACGCATTTTGTAATGTTTTTCCACCTGTTGTTTGCAATTTGTTGAAATTGTCTATTGATCTCTTCTTTGATCGATCCTAGCAGGCTTGGTATTAGCTCCGCCTCGGATTCATTGAGGAAAGCTCCTGCCTTTGCCAACTCGTCTGCTTTTTCGTTACCGAAAGTGTTCCCAGGAGCGTTGCTTTATGTACATATATTCCCGTGGTTTTCTAATAGAACTTCGCAGGCTTTTTCTATGCCTAGTACTTCTGCTTGGTAGATGCTAGCCGAGTTCGGTAGACGTATAGAGAGAGATATACCTAGATCAGCGGAGAATATCCCTGTGCCTACTCCGCAGTCTATTTTGGACCCGTCGGTATAAACTAAGATGGTATCCTCCTCTCCTATTGAACCTCTTCTCCATTTTCGTCTAGATGGTATCCTCACCTGGAAGTGTCTATTGAAGTCCAGCTTTGGGAGAATGTAGTCTGATTTATTAATGGTGAGCTTGTTTAGGATTACACTATGTCCATAGTTCTGCTGATTCCAACCTCCTAGTTCTTTTATTCTTATCGCCGCAATAGCTGCTGTTTTGTGAATAAAATGTCCATTGGTAGTTGATGCAGGATCACATTGAGCGCATTAGTCGGACATGACCTGATTGCACCAGTAATACTCGCACATGCTGCTCTTTGTATTCCATTTAATTTTTTAATGTTGTATTGTGTGCTTAGCGCTGGCCACCATACTAGAGCTCCATATGTAAGTATAGGTCTTATGACAGCCGTATACATCCACATGATTATACTTGCTTTGAGGTCCCAATTCTTGTTGACGATTCTCTTCCAAGTATAGTAGACCATGTATGCTTTGTTTATTCTTTTTTATATATTTATTTTCCAGGACAGTTTGGTGTCAATCTCCACCCCCAAGTATTTAGCTGTGGGGGATAGAGTGAGTGTTGTACCGTTTAGTACCGGAAGTTAAAACTGAGGTATTTTGATTTTGCTTGTGAATAGCATCAGATCTGTTTTGTTCGGGTTAAAGGTAGAATTAGAGGTGCTATAACATATCGCCATATCCATAACCATTATCATAACCGTAACGATATTTACTACTACCGATTAGTGGTGCCATAACCATAATCAGCTGATCTTTCATTCAGAATTTTTGTTTTCATTTCAAAGTGCAAAAAAAAATAAATAAAATGAGCAGTAACGAAGAAATTGATCAATTATTTATTAATATTATAGCATTATATGCTAAAAAAGCAATGCAAGCGTACAAGGCGATGGCGTGTCCATCCTATTAATGTTAATAGGTTCCAAAACGGATACCATCAAAAAACGTTCCTGAAAATAAAAGATATGGATGAACAAGAATTGTTTGCCCATACAAGAATGAATAGGAAGTTGTATTCAGGATCCATGTTTTATAATTATAAAAAGTTTTTCAGCATTGTACTGCTGGCAGCATGTGATGCTATATACACTTTTACAGCCATTAGCGTAGGAGCTTACGGAAGCCAGAGTTATGGAGGTATTTTTCATGCAACGAGATTTGGCGAAGATCTGTTAGAAAATCGTTTGCCACTACCACCTGATACTCCACTTCCGTTATCTTCCCACCCGTTTCCGCATTACTTTGTTGGAGACTGTGCCTTTCCATTAAAAAATAACCTTATGAAGCCGTATCCAGATGTAAATACAACAAGAGCTCAACGAATTTTTAATTATAGACTATCACGGGCAAGACGCGTTATTGAAAATGCGTTTGGGATTTTGACAGCGAGGTGGAGAGTGCTAAGAACATCAATGGAGTTTCATCCTGAAAATGCTGAAAAAATCGTACTAGCATGTCTAGTGCTTTATAATTTCATAATGCTCCACGATATGAATCGATGGTACTGCTCAGAGCATTACACCGACGGAGATGGAAGAAATGCTGAATGGAGAAACGAATTAAGATCTTGTGGGGGGCCATTGCGGTCAGCACAAACTTTTAGACGCAGGGGTCAAAACAGTGCGTATAACCACAGAGAACATCTCACCAATTATGTTATGAACAATGGTGCAGTACCTTTTCAAAACCATATAGAGTAAAACACTTATAGATATACATATAAAATTCAATAAAAAAAAAATGTTGAAAATGTAAATTTACATACGTGTATTTCATACATATTGATTAACAATAAAAAGAACAAAAAATTAATTAAATAAACACAAATAATTATTATATTGAACGTTATATGGATTATATCCTTTGTACTTCAGGTTCAAAAATTCAACCGCTCTGATTAAAAGAACAAAAAGTAATAATGTAATAAAAGTTTAAAAAAACTCTTCTCATAATTGAGGGACTAGTTCAAATACACAAAGCTTTCTTCTTCTTCATCAATTTGCGCTTGCATTACAATGTCAGTACATTGACGCATCACCAATGCTTGCCTTGATTTTTTCATTTTTGAAATCGAAGAGCATATCATTCGCCCAAAACCGCTTATCTCCACATTAAACTCTTCTCGACGCGCTCTACGTTCACATACCTCCTGGAAAGTTTTCACTGTTCCGAGGATGGCAGTGTCCACCTCGTCAAGCTGTCTGCCTCTTCGTTTTCGTGGTCGCGATATTGATGACGGAATTGACTGATCGGACGGAATTGCTGTTGTTTGATCGGACAGAATTATTGTTGATTGGTCGGACGAAATTAACTGCCCAGGGGAAATTGGAGGTGACGGCGAGAGATCTTGTGATTCGGACGAAATGTTTATAAAGTCATAATTCTCGTCGCTGCGTTTCAATATTGGCGCACTTTGTCGCATTCTGTTAATATTAATGTTCTCATTATTTACATGGATATGGTAATAATGCATTTTACTTACGGACGAGGAATAATGTGAATTCTTAAAAATTGCAAACTTTCAAATAGCGCCCACTGCCTTCTTACGAATGCACCACTTCCTGAAGCATTTTGTGAGATTCTAATTTCTTTTGAGAAGCGTTCTCTCAAGTTGCCCCAACGCTTCATAACAACACTTTCTGTTTATAATGTCCAAACATATTGTATATTAAATATTATAATATTTATATTGAACTCACCATCAACTTCCAAATTACCGGCGACTTCCTTCCAAGAGCGCCTTTTTTTCTCTTGATTTTTGAAATCGGCATGACTCTTGTCATATAGGCATGGCGAATTCCGCACACATTCTATTAATTTAATATCATCCATTTTTATTAATGGATTATTATTTGATTGCTGTTTAAAAATCGCATTATGTCAAACAATCCGAGCTTTATAAATACAAAATTATGAGGCGAACAAAACAAAATGCAAACGAAATATCAAATGAAAAGTCAAAAAATCAACAAACAACTTTTTATGGTTACAGCGAAAATCAAAATTCAATTGATAGCTATGGTTATGGTTATGGGCATGTTGTTATGGTAACGCACCTCTAATTGGAAACATTGTTCCCCGTAAATTTGGTTGAATCAGCTGTTTTATATGGATATGGTTATGGCACCTCTAATTCTACCTTAACTCCTAGTTCATTCTTTTTAGCCCATAGGTTTAACCTACGAAGTGCTCTTTCCATAATCTCGCTGACTGTTGAAGGAAACATGCCTAATACCAACAACACTATATCGTCTGCATACGCTACTGCTTTCACTCCTCCACCGTTTAGTTGGAGTAGTATTTCGTTCAGCGCTACAATCCATAGAAGCGGAGGGAGGACCCCTCCCTTGACGCCCTTGAGGCGTCCCTCTACTCACAAAACTTGTTTGTGTTGCAGCGCCGTTTGAAGCTATAATCTAACTATTCTCAAGCATCGATAGTATTCATCTGCACACAGTGTCATCTATGCCACCATGTGCCAGAGAATTAATTATCGCATTTACTTCTATGTTGTTGAAGGCGCCCTCTATGTCTAGAAATGAAGCTATGGTGTATTGTTTGTGGTGTAGTGATTTTTCAATCACACTTGTCACCTGGTGAAGGGCGGTGCTTCGAGTGCTGTAGGTTTATCTGTACGCATCTTATGTTATTGGGCATCTCCGGTTTCTTCGATGCCCACATTCCTTAGCAACTGGCTGGCGTCGTCGACCTCTTCCGTGTCGTCTTTGTCAGCCGCTTTGTCGCCTTTGA
>JAPZAG010002872.1:0-13795 GCA_027475135.1 Bactrocera correcta | reverse complement strand
GTCAGCAACCTGGAGCTGACTCATCTTAACCTTAAACTATGGACGGATTCGACCATCGTTCTCGCATGGATTCGCAAGCCACCATGTTCATGGTCAACGTTTGTATCCCATCGAGTGACAAAAATAATAGAAAAGGTCGGCAACGCAAATTGGAATCATGTCGATTCAGGATCTAACCCTGCAGACTTAGCCAGTCGTTGACTTATGGCACAGGATTTGGTGGAAAACACCTTGTGGTGGCAGGGACCTTCTTGGCTGCAAGAAGATCAATGCAAATGGCCATTACAACAAAACGACTACGAGACGACAATAGAGGAAAAACAGGTACGTGTACATGCTTGTACAACTATACAGGGGAATTCTAACGACATTCTTGACCGTTTTTCTAGTTTGCCGAGAGCTTTGAGAGTGTTATCATACGTTATGAGATTCTCTCGAAGAACTCATCCAAACACAAAGGCTTTTTTTCAACAAAAGTCTTGCTTAATTTCATCCGAAGAAATTAAAGCAACGACAAGACGTTTGATTATAAATACGCAGAAGCAGAAATATGGTCAAGAGTATGGTTGTTTGAAATCCGGTAAGCCCATCGAGACAAAAAGTGAAATCCTCTCTCTTATTCCATTCCTCGATAAAGATGAAATGATGAGAACTGGTGGCCGTCTCGGTGCGTCTCTCGATTTGTCATACATGAGCGCCATCCGATTATCCTTCCATACAACTGCGTATTGTCTCGCCTAATAATCCAGTTTATTCATCAAGTCTCTTTACATGGAGAAAATCAGCTGATGTTACAGCTATCGCGGGCTCAGTATTGGATTCCAAGGGTGAAAAACTTGATCCGATCTATTATCCACAACTGTAAGACGTGCACGATCTTCAAAAAACGTGCTCAGACGCAACTTATGGGTGCACTTCCGTCCGAACGATCCACTTTTTCACCCGCTTTTACGAGTACGGGGGTAGATTTCGTGGGTCCGTTCGAAATAAACAGCTACCGTGGAAGAGGATGCCGTGTATCCAAAGGGTATGTCTGTCTGTTTGTCTGCTTTACAACAAGGGCCATCCACCTGGAGGCCACTACCGACTTATCGACACAATCGTTTTTAGCAGCACTATCTAGATTCGTGTCAAGAAGAGGTTGCCCCAAAAATATTTATTCAGACAACGGAACAAACTTCGTTGGAGCATCGAGATCCCTAAGGTCCGAACTTAAAGCCTTCATAGCCGATGCTCGCAACAATGCTATCTCAAAGTATAGCCACCAAGCTCTCACATGGCATTTCATACCTGCTGCAGCTCCTCATATGGGCGGACTTTGGGAAGCAGGTGTGAAAAGCTTTAAGAGTCATTTTCGGAAGATTGCGTCTGGTCACAAATACACTCTTGAAGAGTTTAACACAATCTTTTGCCGAATTGAGTCTTGCCTTAATTCGCGACCATTAAGCCCAGCCTCAAACGAACCTACTGATTTGGAGCCACTTACTCCAGGACATTTTTTGGTCGGCGGACATCTGATGGCCCCACCAGAACCGTATATAAATGAAAGCAGTGCCTCTATCGTAAATAGATGGCAAAAACTTAAGGCCTTATATCAATCCTTCTGCAAAAGGTGGAAAACTGAATACCTGAACGAAATAATATTATTGCGAAATCTTTTAATTGATAGAATGAACGACTCATACGACTCTATTTTACTTTAAATAACTTAATTTTGGTTTTTCGTTTCGTTACCTTTTTTCCTTTTTTGTAATTACTATATTGTAATTAAATATACTTTCTTAACTACCATGTAACGAGAATTTCACCTTTGGGAAATACAACTACTTTATATCGCAATTTACTTTCAAGTAGTATGTGTATATGTTTTTTGAAGAAAATTTCAGATTTTTTCTCATTAATGGAAATATGTACATAGTTCTATGCAGCGTATGTGTTACTTGTAGTATTACAATAACTTTTTTTATGCATGGCAAACAACACAGAACATATAAAACAAGGAAATTTTGTTTAACGACCGCTGTTGTTGCTGCATAAATTTCTATTATCCTATTGTTGCCCATGTGATACACGAATATTTTGGAATCAACTTACGTGCAGCCTTCCATCCCTTGAGCCATGGCGTGTTGGTGGATGCTTCCATCATGTTATCACCATGCCAGCCAGAGATTGACCCGAATGCATAATATTCGATCGACCATCTTCGCCAACTGTGGCTATCTCTCTTTCATATACCGTTACGGCCGTACAAGGCGCCGCATCTCCACTTGCGTTAAATTTGTGCAGGACCTCACTTTGGGCGTTTTGTTGCAAAATATCGTCTTCAACATCTGTAAGAAAAAGAAAATATTTAAATAAGTATGGAAATAACATTGTTTTCATTACTTACCATAACCTTCTTGATATTGGCTCACGTGCAAGTGAAATCTCAACCATACAATAGAAATGTCATTCATGACATACAGTGATGCCATGCCGTAAGTTTTTAATTCGCCTTAAAAAATTTTACAACAGTGAATCTAAAACTGTTGTCTTTCAGACTATGAGGCATCACTCATGCTTATGGATTTTAAATTCATTTTTTTTTTTTTGCAAATGCCATATTTTGCTAGCAAATAGCGAAATTGCAAACCGAAAGTCTCCTTCTACAGCAGCACATGTATGCATTGCCCTTGAACTTACTGAGCAAGAAGCATTTTAGTGACAAGTAGGAATTGAAAATAATTATTAAACCAAATTGTATTTAGCATTTTCTTTGGTGGCAGGTCACTTTGTCGAAAACATACGACAAATAAAACAATAACGATGACATAAATTTGATACTAAAGGCAAAATGTTTTTTTTATTTATTTATTATTATTTGCAACACTATGGTAAGGTAAGGCAGTTCACACCACATAAGGCCACCTCCACACTATGCAATATACATAATATAATTTATGCACTTTTTCTCGCCACTCAATCAGTTTCAGATGATATTCAAAACCAAACAACACAAAATCGTCAACAGATTAATTTCAGGAAGATGACTCGCTACAGCACCCTGAAGAAGACTGCGGCGCTACACCCAAATCGTTACCCACTTTCTTGCTCGCTATGCAAGGGAAAGCACCCATTACGGCTCTGCTCGACCTTCCGAGCCAAGAACCCGGAAGAGCGCTTACGGGAGGCACTCATAGGGAAATATTGTGTCAACTGCCTTGCGGTAAACCACATTGCAGCGAAGTGCTCCAGTGACGCACGGTGCCGGCGCTGCAACGAGAAGCACCACACAATGCTGCACATCGGGGAAAATACCCGTCGCCGCCCCGCTGTGCCTCAAAACCGTCCATGGAGCGAATAAATGGATTCCGACGACACGCTATCAATTTATGCGTCAGACTCTGGAACGGAGGCTAGGCCTCTCCAACCAGAACCGGAGGAGGGAGAATTATTTGAAACCGGAGCGGAAACACGGCCTTTCCGCCCATCACCGCGAGGGAAACGGAAACCCGGACTTTCCGCCCCCTTCTGCAACACGAACGTCGCTCTCACAAGCGCCGTCAGCACCGCCGCCAAGCGCACAACCCGACAGACTGGAGACCAGGTCTCTCCAGCTGCACCGGGCTAGCTCCTATAGAGCCGGGCTAACGGATCGAGCCAGCATAGTGGCTCCTTCCTTGCTGCCAACGACAGTTATTTCACCGACGGCGGTGGTAAAGATCGAGGCAAGAGGACGCCTGCATACAGTCAGGGCTCTCATAGACGCCTGCGCACCTACGTCCCTAATTGCGCGCGACCTCGCGAGGGAGCTGCAACTAGTGCATACTCATATCGGTGATCAACGCGGCTGCCTCTTGGTACTGCGAGGCAAACATGGGACGAATACCCGCATTTCACGCATGTAAGGGTAATGCATGATTATATGCGCATCAGCCCGACTACCACATTGAATTCCGACATAGCAGCCCCGTACACCCACATCAAACTGGCAGATCCCAATTTTTACAAGTCGACGCCGATACGCTTGGTGCTCGGCGCCGATGTCTACTCCCGCATCATGACCCAACAAGTCATGGCACACATGTTTGGGCAGCTTCTCGCGCAGGGCTCCATCTTCGGCTGGGTGTTTTCGGGTACGGCCCGGTACTAAGTTAAGTTATATACATCGCTAGTTGATTTCTTATTTGAAAAATAATAATAATAAATACATGAATTTATACGATATGATTTATTTTTTATTTTATCTATACTAATATAGTGATATAAATTTGTACATGGTGGTCGATGGACATGTAATTTTTTTTGTTGCTCACCGCAAGGGGCCGGTATGTTTAGGCCAGTGCCTAATTTCTTTTTCACCAACCCTAGTGAGTGTGTAACAAACCATTGCCAGTTAGCTGTTAATAACTTTCACTCAACTGGCAATGGTTTCGTAAAAAACTCCCGCTAGATTGGACTCAAGGGCTTAGCAAGCGATTCTGCTAGCCGCCCTCTCTCACTTATCTAGCGAACGAAGCGAAATAAGACGTCGTCCACCGGCCACCATCACCTGCATATCCACAATCAAAAACCAGGTAACTTTTGATAAGCACAATCCAATAAAGAACCAACATTTTATTATATTATATTAGACACAAACTTTGTGGTTTCATTTATTAACACACTTCTTTTTTCCTGTTTCTTATTCTCAACTGCCGACGCATTGTCCTCGAGTGACCCGTCGAGTTCGAGAATAATTCAGATAGGATGCAGGGAAACGGGTTGCTGACAGCTCGAATGAAAAATGTAGTACAGCGTTGCTAAAGGATAGTGTTGTAAAGGTAGCAAAGGGTTGTTTATAAGCGGTGAATACGGCGTTGCCACATATATATATATATATATATATATATATCAAACATAAGAATAAATAAAAGAGTAGGTCTTATTTTGACCTTAATTATTATAATAGTGAACGTTCTCTGCTTAATATTCTTTCGCGATCGCCGGTGGCAAAATGTCCGGTCCCCTAATTGAACATGTAGAATATAATTTCGATGAGTTGCTACTCATATCACAAATCATATCGCAAAATATTTGGAGATTATAATTGATAAGAAGCGCACTTGGAAAGATCACATAAATACAGTTTAAATTCCAAAAAGAAACAGATTAATTTATAATGATAATATTAAATCTTAAAATCCTTTACAGTCCCCGACTACCATTCTTCGTGTGTGCACGTAGTTATTTCTCTCTGTGACTTTCCTTTTTTGCTTGAGTTTAGCGTAGCTTTTGTGTTCGCCATTCTTATTTCAGTGATTTCAATTTATTTTTCGTTTCGTACTAAATAATATTTTGATTCAGTGAGTGACAAAGTGATACACAATGGCCCCTGGGCCCCCCTTTTTAGGGGATAACAGATTTGCTCCGCTTGCTGTTAGCCCCCAACCAAAAAGGAAAAAACCAACTAAAAACCAATTAAACGTTTTTCCCGAGTTACCAAAAATACAAAAAGAAAACCTCAAATATTTGGTGATATCTTCACTTGAACCCAACAAACCCCTAACAAAATTCTCGTGTTTTGCAGTGCAAAAATCTCTACATGTGATTTGCAATGACATCGTGTCTATATCTGAATTACGTGACGGCAGCCTCCTGCTTCTAGTAAAAAACACCACGATCGCAAAAAAAATTCTTGTTACCAAAAGATTAGCAGGCCTCTGTGATTTGGAAGTGAAATATCACAACAACCTAAACTCTACGAGAGCGACAATCTTTGCACCATGCCTCAATGACATAGCCGAAGAAGAAATTATTGATAACTTAAATGATCAAGGTGTGATCGCAGTTTTCAAATTTACCAAATTAATAAATAAATAAACCCCAACCAACTGGTGTATGCCTAACATTTGACCGCTACCACCTTCCTAGCTCTGTCCAAGTCTCGTCGCATTCAGTGCGTGTTAGGTTGTACTTACCCAATCCAATGAGATGCAAAAAATGTCAAAAGCTTGGTCATTCAACCAAACGTTGCAATAACGCCTTCATTTGCGACATGTATGGCCTCCCCCCGCACGACCCCGAAGCTTGCACACGTAAATACTGCGTTAACTGCGCAAATGATCACCCCTCCTCGTCAAATTCATGCCCTAAATACACCCAATCAAAAGAAATATTACGCATCAAAAACGAAAGAAAATGCACTATGCGCGATGCAATAATATTTTATAACGAAAGTAATATAACACCTTTACCTATCACCTCTTCTAATTCATTTTCTACCATCCTCAAAGAAACACATGTACAAGAAAAAAGTAAAGATTTAAATGTCATGCAACCTGTCAAAACTCCAAAAATTACATATCCACAACAAAAAGCTTTCTCTTTCACTTCTAACTCAAACCCCACACAAACGACCATAGAAATGACTCCACCAATAAATCACTAAAAACCAGTTTTAATGAACACTCACCTACCAACAACAATTCAAGCCTAAGATCACAAACAAGCCTCTCTCCGCACTCAAACTTCACACAAACGATCTCAGATAATAATTCACTAAAAACTTACTCAGAAACCAACATTCACGAAAGCTCTTCTACTCAACCAAACACAACTTTAAACTCACCGACAGAAATTAATTTAACCCATTCTAACTTCTTTCCCTCCGAATTTCTCAATAACTCAATTCTACAATTAAACTCTTCATTAGCACCCAATACTGATATGACTAACTCAATAGAAAAAAAAAATAAATAAATAAATAGCTTTAACTCTTTCAGTTCTCACCAAAATGTTCTCCATCTTACAGTGGAACATCAAAGGCTATTACAATAATTACGATCACCTTCAAATTCTAATTATTTCATTATCAAATTCATTCGATAAATCCGCCCAGGCCCCTAAACAATATCACAGCTATTTTCACAACCTACCTTCCAACACTAAAAAAAGCAAGGTATAGGAGTACTTATTAAAAAGTCGATCCCTCATAAACTTATTGCTGTCAACTCAGATATTTCCTCTATAGTAATCGAAGTAAATTTAAGCTACAAATTCACCATTATCTCAATGTACATTCCACCTCAGCAGCATTTCACTGCTAGAGATATTAATAACATTTTGAACAGTTACAGTACGCCAATGATTCTGTTGGGATATTTAAATGCTTGGAGCCCTATGTGGGGCTCACCCACCGTCAACAGAAGGGGCAAATCTGTTGAAGACGTAATTTTATACAACAATCTAGTCGTTTTGAATGACGGTCAACCAACTCACTTATCCACGCATCAAACTCTTACCCATATCGATGTCATTGCCAGCTCTGCCTCTTTGGCACCCAAACTTTCCAGCAAAACTCTTCAAGATGTCTATTGTAGCGACCACTTCCCTATTCTGACAACTTCTCCTCCATTACAACCTAACATTAAAACCTCCCCAAAACCGAAGTTCATTTTGGAAAGAGCTGACTGGCGAAAATACTAATATTTGGCGTCGCAGCTAAACCTACAACATCCAACCAGCATCAACATAAACAAAGAAGCCTCTTCTATCCAAAAATGTATACGCTCAGCTGACCATTATGCCATCCCACAAACCACTAGGCGCCCTGTTAGGAAAGTTGTCCCGTGGTGAAACCCAGATCTCCAAAATTTTGGAGATGTTAAACAAAATGCTTGGAAAGTGTTCAAGAGAAATCGGTCTACAGCTAATCTCATCAGTTACAAAAAAGCCAATGCCACCTTTAGGAGAAAATTGAAAGAAGCTAAGCGCTCAAACTTTGAAAATTTAACTAATAATATAAACCCATCTAGTAATCCAAAACAAATTTGGTCCAATATCAAAATGCTTGTAGGACCCTACACCCCATCCCAAATTAAACTTTTGGTGGAAAATGGCAACTCTATTTCTCACCCATTCGAAATTGCAAATCGTTTTGCCTGAAATTGGTCCCAATACTCCAGCGACACAAACTTTCACCAACGTTTCGTATCAGAAAAACTGAGATATTTTAACTCAACACACCATTGTAATCCATCTCCCACAGCAAAAACACTAGAATTCCCAATAACATACGATGAGCTTAATTCAACACTCACCTCAATGAAAGGTAAAACCCCTGGCTTTGACCGGATTTCTTACGACATGTTAAAAAATCTTCCAGTCGGACCTAAATCTAGGCTCTTGGACCTTTAAAACAACATTTTCGATAAAGGTGTGTATCCACAAACTTGGAAAACGGTCACAGTCGTTTCTATTCTCAAGCCTAACAAGCCAAATACATCCATTTCAAGCTACAGACCCTTATCCTTACTTCCCTGTATGAGAAAGGTGATCGAAAAAATTATTTCCAAACGCATTATGTGGCTCGCTCTAAAAAATAATCTAATCAGTAAAGCACCAAGTCGCCTTCAAAAATGGACATAGTACCATGGATGCCCTTCTTTACTTCGATCAAAAACGCTTCGATTGCACTATCTACGAAAAACCATATCTCAGTCTTAAGCCTAGACTTCGAAAAAGCTTTTGATCGAGTAGGGGCGCACGTAGTATTAGAAAAAGCTAACAAAATGGAAGGTCGGGAAAAAAATTTTTAATTTCATTAAAGATTTTTTAACGAACCGAAGACTAAGAGCCAAAACTAACAACATATATTCTAAGATTTTTAATTTTACTAATGGCATCCCACAAGGATCCCCCCTTTTCCCTGTAACGCTGTTTATTATAGCTTTCAATGCTATCAGTAACATTTTGAATAAGTATAATCATATTGATCATATAGTGTATGCTGATGATGTTCTTATATTTACTAAGATAAAAGATTTAAATATTGTAAAAAACCACTTTTCCGAGATCCCCCTCCGATATCTCAGACTGGTCTGAACTATCAGGAGCCCAATTATCATTCAAAAAGTGTAAGATATTCCACATGTGCAAAAAACTTAGTTGTAACAGTAAAAGGTTTTAGTTTCAATAATACAATTATTGAAACTGTCGATAGACTTAAAATACTTGGTGAAATTCTTTGATAGAAAACACACTTTTAAAGTGCACTGTAACTATATTAGAATTTGTTTAATTTCCCCGTTTGAATATTGTAAAGTATTTATCATCCAAACATAGTAACCCACCCTCGTAAACATCACTAAATCTATTATATTATCAAAAATTGACTACGGTCTTCCATTTTAAACGGTAATTGTGCCAAAAGTAACATCAAGCTTATATCCGGTCCCTATCATATGGCCATTCGCAGAAGTGTTCGTGCATTTCCGACGTCACCTACAAGTTCTTTGCTTACGGAAGCCGGTGTTCCTTCAATCGAGGAGAGGGTGTTACAAAACTACATCCGACTTTTTCCTAAACTGCTATACTGTAAGAACAAAATTTTGTACGGAGCTATAAAAAAGGTGGTCAACTACAAACGCAGTTTCAGCATCGAATCGGGGATAATGAGATGTTTGAATCTAGCAAAAGAAATTGATCTCACTACTCGCCTTTAGATAGCTACAAACAGCGCATAGCCGCCATGGCTCCTGAGTAAATCTTCGTTTGTTACTAACCTCATGCAATACGCGAGGAACTCAACTAACGCATCTACCTACCACCAACTTTTTCATGAAGCAACTCGTCCACTTGTATCGAGCTCGTGGACATGTTTATATACTGATGGTTCAAAAGCAGAACATGCAACAGCTTTTGCAGTGGTAAAAGAAGACGGTTCTACCATATATTTCGGTATACTTCACCCTTGTAGCTCAGTATTCTCTGCAGAAGCGTCAGAAATTCTTGAAGCAGTGTCATACGCAGTAAAAAGCAACCACAAATACCTAATTTGTACAGATAGCAAGTCGGTAGTCTCAGCCATTCAAAATGTAAATAATCACAACATAATTATTTCAACTACAAGAGATCTGTTAATCAAAAAGGAGCATCAAATTAAAATAATGTGGGTACCAGGCCACGTCGGATTACCTGGCAACGAAGAAGCAGATGCCAGAGCCAGACTAGCCACAAAAGAACCTCTACACTTATACCCTTATTTAGATAAGTCGGACATACTCCGCTTAGGTCTAGATTTCGTCAAAGTAATGAAAGGCACATTACAACCTCAGAATCACTATTACGCGACCATCAATCCAGCAGGTGTTAAACCAACCTTTCCTATTACATGGTCATACCACGATGCCCAAACTTTCACCCGTCTTAACATCGGACACACAGTTTTGACACACGAACACCTCCTCAAGGGTACAAATCCACCACCATGCCTCCTATGCAATGCTAACGCAACATCAGTGGATCACATTTTGCTAAGCTGCCCTGCACTTGCTGCACACAGACTCCCACTTTTGGCACAATAGATCCAAAACAATTACTAAAAAATACCAATGCTGCTAACATAGACTTATAAACCAATTTCTATTAAAATGTAAAATTAAACATCTTATATAATTTAAATAGCAACATGTACGAGTATACTTCACCCGAATTCAATTATCACTATTAAGTATAAATAATTTTAAAAATAACTATATTGTAAAGAATTAGGTAAGCCGAAAGCCTCAGTAGCTAGTGCTTCTTTCCAATCAAAATGTAAAATAATAATTGTATTACTATGTTACATCTATATATATAAAACAAAGACGGGTTTGTTCGAACACTTATAACTCGAGATCTGCTGAACCAATTTTCATGGTTATTGATTCGTTGGATTTGTCTCCGCCCCGAATAGCAGAATACATATTAAAAACAATGAAAACTCGATAAAATTGGATAATTCCAAAAAGTAACTTTTTTCCATACAATTTTTTTTTCAATTTTTGTTTGTTTTGTTTTTCAATATTTTGATTTATAAATTATTTGAATAGTTCAATTTCAGTCGCTTGCTTTTTTATTCTGGCTATTCAAAAGAAAAATTATTGAAAATTATTCAGAGAAAACTTTACGTGTGTTTCACACAAAGATGTCAATTGCAGATTGAAATTTGTTACAAAGTCACCAAGAGGTCGCCCTAATATCAGTCGTTGTTCTTTTTGCCATCAAAGTATGGCAGCCCAAGGCAAGGCAAGAAGTACTCCCAGGATGCGGTAACATACGTGCGGAATTCGCGGTCAATCAGCAAGCGATCGACACGATGTCATAGCACGACTTTTCAAACAACAGTTGCGATGTTTGATTGACTTTATCTTGAAGCAACGTATATATGGTGCTGTTGGATGCTGGATGTACTCTGTTGAGTGGCAAAATAGAGGTTTTCCGCACGCACACATTCTTCTTTGGATGGTGGATGGTGGTTACACCAGATCAAATTGATGAAATCATTTCTCCGGAAATTCCTGATGTAGAGAAAGATTCAGTATTATATGAAGTGGTGGAAACCAATATGGTTCATGGACCTTGCGGACACTACAATCCCTTTTCGGTTTGTATGTCTGACAATAAATGCACGAAACACTATCCACGTGCTTTTTTTTTTGGAAACACAACCTCGAAATGATGGATATCAACTCTATCGGCGTCGCTCACCAGATAACAGAACATTCAGCATTCAACTTAGAAGAGTGAATATCGAAGTTGACAACACATGGATCGTACTATATTCACCATTATTCTTTAATTCATATTCCAAACTCATATCAATGTTTAGTATTGCAGTTTGGTGAAATCGATAATATACGTTTGTAAGTACGTCACCAAAAGAAGCAACATGGCAATTATTGGTCTTGAACGATACGGCCGATACGTAAACTGCAATAAAGCGCTTTGTAGAATATTTACTTTTGCAATTCATGAACGTTTTCCGACTGTGTGTTTTTCAACCCAGAGAATACAGTATAGCCAGTGGAAACATCGCCAGCAACAAAATTAACATTGTCAAGTTTTTTTGTTTTTTTTTTTCAGGACCTAAAGGACATAGTGTGAGGCATAAATTTGGAAATGCTATGTGCTCATGAGCTGGACGAAGCTCACGTTCAAAAAATCAAAGATTAGGTGTTGAAAAGCCATCGATTAACAATTAGAGACCTTGCTGATGAAGTTGACATATCGAAAGGCTCAGCCAATACCATTTTGAAGGATGTTTTGGACCTCAAGCGCGTCAAATCTCGACTGGTACCGAAAACATTGAATTTTTTGGAAAAAAAAAGCGTCGCATTGAAGTGTGTGATACGATGCTTTCCGACTACCAGGGTGTCATGAAATGCATTATAACTGGCGATGAGACTTGGATCTATGCTTACGACCCCGAAACGACCGATTAATCGAGCGAACATCGTGCCAGAAGAGAGCCGAGACCAAAAAAATCGCGCCAAAGTCGCTCAAAAATCAAGGTCATGTTGACTGTTTTCTTCGATTAACGTGGTGTTGTGCATTACGAATTCCTTCCAACCGCTCAAGCAGTCAACAAGGAATATTATTTGAACGTTATGCGTCGTTTGCGTAACGCTATTCGCCTAAAAAGGCCGGAATTTTGGAAAGACACTTCTAGGTTTTTGCATCACAATAATGCACCATCCCATACTGCCCTCGTAATTCGTGATCATTTCGTTAAAAACACAATCCATATCGTTCCGCAACCACCATATTCACCTGATCTAGCGCCGTGCGACTTCTGGCTGTTCACCAAGCTCAAAAGACCGCTCCGGTGACACCGTTTTTATACGATAGAGGAGATTCAAGCCGCAGCGAAGAGGGAACTGAAGGCCGTTTCGAAGATTGAAAAATCCGTTGGCATAAGTGCATTGCATCGGGAAGGGATTGCTTTGTAGGGAATGAAATTGATTTGGAAAAATAAATAAAGAATTTTCAAAATAAATACAATGTCACTTTTTCTGGGCACAGTAGTATAACTCTTATACTGATCGACCATTTCTGCATAAGATTGATCAGAAAACGAAAATCATTATACGTAGTATATGGGAGGTTGAGTGGTATCGACCCGATTTTATCTATTAACCATTATCATTCCACTTGCCACGTGTTACCTGGATTTCATTAAGTTATCTCACATACAAACACCAAACATATGGAATAAAATCAGCCGCCGTGGTTGTTGTCCAATTTTGCCCATATTCACAGTTCCGAAATATGGGATTTCCTCAAAAAGCGGGCGGTGCCACGTTTGTTGTCCAATTTTACATACGTATATGTAACCCTATATGTACAAACGTAAGGTGAACAAAACTATTATAGCCTCTAGCAGCAGGTGGCAAAAGCATAAAAATCATGTACATTAGAGCGAGTTGATTTTTTTCTATAAAATTGCGAAAGCAGATTATTCTGACCATCTTGACTAAGATATTATGGGTCTAAAACAGGTTTTGAGACAGCAATTTTTAAAGCAGAATTTAAAAAATCTAAAAGTCTATTTTACTATGGTAGGCTGAAAACTTTTCAACCTCTAACGTCATAGGTGTGTGGAGAATGAATTTATAATTGAAAGGAGAATAAAGAGTTGTAGACAATTAAAGAATACTTTATTTAATATACATGATATAATATTTATTAGGTAAACAAAACTATTTACTATGTACCAGCATGTTGTAAGATAATGAAAAATGCGGAAATTCTTTTAAGTTTTAACAAAATAATTCACATTGAGTAATTTATAATTTATCCCAAAAAAATGAACTACTTCACGTGGATAGCTGTATTACCAGAAAGGCTGTCTGTGGATAATAAATATCTGGCCCAAAATTAATTTTTATTTATTATTTTCCGATCGGTATTTATTAAATGCAAACAAAAGATTTTAGCATTCTTCGACAAATACAAACTTATTAAAATTTTGGACGCAATTAGAATATATTCATACATCTTACCTTATAAACTT
>JAPZAG010002871.1:0-13797 GCA_027475135.1 Bactrocera correcta | reverse complement strand
TTTTTTTTTACTCTTACTCACATTCTTGTTTCAACTTTGCTAACGCTCTGAGGCTAAACAATTTGAACGAGGTGGGTCAAACATAAAACATTGGTTAGATAATTCAAAGAGCTCTTAGGAAAATCTTCACTCTTTCTTCTACTCCTACCAGGGGCTTGGCAATAGTCACATTTTAGTTTCACTTTTGATAACGCTCTAGCGGGTAAACTATTTGAACGAGGTGAGTCAAACATAAAGCATTGGTTAGATAATTTAAAGGGCTCTCAGAAAAATCCCTAATTTTCCTTCTACTCCTACCAGGGGCTTGGTATAAGTCACATTTTTGTTTCAATATTGCTAACGCTCTGGCGGCTAAACTATTGGAACGACGTGTGTCAAACATAAAGCATTGGTTAAATTATTTAAAGAGCTCTCAGGAAAGTCCCCAATTTTTCTTTTACTCCTACCAGGGGCTTGGCACTAGTCACATTTTTGTTTCAACTTTGATAACGATCTGAGGCTAAACTATTGGAACGAGGTGTGTCAAACAACAAGCATTGGTTAAATAATTTTAAGAGCTCTCAGGAAAGTCTTCCCCCTTTCTTCTACTCCTCTCAGGGGCTTGGCAATAGTCACATTTTTGTTTCAACTTTGCTAACGCTTTAGCGGCTAAACTATTGGAACGAGGTGTGTCAAACATAAAGCATTGGTAAGATAATTTATAGAGCTCTCAGGAAAGTCTTCAACCTTTCTTCTATTCCTACAGGTGCTTGGCAATAGTCACATTTCTGTTTCAATTTTGCTATCGCTCAGAGGCTAAACTATTGAAACAAGGTGGGTCAAACGTAAAGCATTGGTTAGATAATTTAAAGAGCTTTCAGGAAAGTCTTCAATCTTTCTTCTACTCCTACCAGGGGCTTGGCAATAGTCACATTTTTGTTTCAACTTTGCTAACGCTCTGAGGCTAAGCTATTGGAACGACGTGGGTCAAACATAAAGCATTGGCTAGATAATTTAAAGAGCTCTCAGGAAAGACTTCAATCTTTCTTTTACTCCTACCAAGCGCTTGGCAATAGTCACATTTTTGTTTCAACTTTGCTAACGCTTTAGCGGCTAAACTATTGGAACGAGGTGTGTCAATAGTCACATTTTTGTTTCAACTTTGCTAACGCTCTAGCGGCTAAACAATTGGAACGAGGTGGGTCAAACATAAAGCATTCAATCATTCAATCTTTCTTCTACTCCTATCAGGGGCTCGGCAATAGTCACATTTTTGTTTCAACTTTGCTAATGCTCCAGCGGCTAAACAATTGGAACGAGGTGGGTCAAACATAAAGCATTGGTTAGATAATTTAAATAGCTCTCAGGAAAGTCTTCAATCTTTCTTCTGCTCTTATCAGGGGCTTGGAACTAGTCACATTTTTGTTTCAGTTTTGCTAACGCTCTGAGGCTAAACTATTGGAACGAGGTGAGTCAAACATAAAACATTGGTTAGATAATTTAAATAGCTTTAAGGAAAGTCCCAAATTTTTCTTCTACTCCTATCAGGGGCTTAGCAATAGTCACATTTTTGTTTAAACTTTGATAACGCTCTAGCGGCTAAACTACTGGAACGAGGTGGGTCAAACATAAAGCATTCGTTAGATAATTTAAAGAGCTCTCAGGAAAGAATTCAATCTTTCTTCTTCTCCTACCAGGGGCTTGGCAATAGTCACATTTTTGTTTCAACTTTTAACGCTCTGGCGGCTAAATTATTGGAACGAGGTAAATCAAACAAAAAGCATTGGTTCGATAGTTTAAAGAGCTTCAGGAAAGTCCCAATTTTTCTTCTACTCCTACCAGGGGCTTGGCAATAGTCACATTTTTGTTTAAACTTTGCTAACGCTCTAGCGGCTAAGCTATTGAAAAAGGTGGGTCAAACATTAAGCATTTGGTTAGATAATTTAAAGGATCTCAGGAAAGTCTTCAATGTTTCTTCTTTTCCTATCAGGCGCTTGGCAATAGTCACATTTTTGTTTCAACTTTGCTAACGCTCTATCGGCTTAACTATTGGAAAAAGGTGGGTCAAACATAAAGCCTTGGTTAGATAATTTAAAGAGCTCTCAGGAAAGTCTTCAATCTTCTTCTACTCCTATCAGGGGCTTGGCCATAGTCGCATTTTTGTTTCACTTTTGATAACGCTCTAGCGGCTAAACTTTTGGGAAACGAGGTGGGTCAAGCATAAAGCATTCTTTAGATAATTTAAAGGGCTTTCAGGAAAGTCTTCAATCTTTCTTCTGCTCTTACCAGGCGCTTGGCAATAGTCACATTTTTTTTCAACTTTGTTAACGCTCTGAGGCTAAACTGTTGGAACGAGGTGGGTCAAACATAAAGCATTGGTTAGAAAAAGTTTAAAGAGCTTTCAGGAAAGTCTTCGATATTTCTTTTACTTCCAGGGGCTTGGCAATAGTCGCATTTTTGTTTAAACTTTTTATAACGCTCTGCGGCTAAACTATTGGAACGAGGTGGGTCAAACCTTAAGCGTTGGTTAGATAATTTAAAGAGCTCTCAGAAAATCTTCAACCTTTCTTCTACTCCTATCAGGGGCTTGGCAATAGTCACATTTTTGTTTCAACTTTGCTAACGCTCTGCGGCTAAACTTTTGAACGAGGTGAGTCACCATAAAGCATTGGTTAAATACTTTAAAGAGCTCTCAGGAAAATCTTCAATCTTTCTTCTACTCCTATCAGGGGCTTGGCAATAGTCACATTTTTGTTTCAACTTTGCTAACGCTCTGAGGCTAAACTATTTGAACGAGGTGGGTCGACCATAAAACTTTGGTTAGATAACTTAAAGAGCTCCCAGAAAAGTCCCCAATTTTTCTTCTACTCCTACCAGGGGCTTGGCAATAGTAACATTTTTGTTTCAACTTTGCTAACGCTCTAGCGGCTAAACCTAAATATAAGACTACGGATTTCTTCTAAATGCACTGCCGTTATGCCGCCATGGCTTTGTATCACCTTCAATACGTTTAAGAAGGTTAATTAACTTAAATATGTTAAACTAATGATTTGAAGCATTTCGACATCGCTTGCTTAATGTGTATATACAAGGAAATCGACTTTACACCTAAATATAAAATTATAACATTACGGAATTCTTCTAAAGGCACTGCCGTTATACCGTTAAGGCTTTATGCAGACTTCGGTAAGATAGAGAGGATTAATTAACTTAAATATGTTAAACTAATGATTTGAAGCATTTCGATATCGATTGCTAAATATGTAAATACAACAAAATCGACTTTATAACTAAATATAAATTACGGAACTCTTCCAAATGTACTGTCGTTATGCCCCCATGGCTTTGTATCACCTTCAATACGTTAAAAAAGGTTAATTATTTTGAATATGTTAAACTAATGGTTTGAAGCATTTCGATATCGATTGCTAAACGTGCAAATACAAGAAAATCGATTTTATACCTAAATATAAAATTATAACATTACGGAATTCTTCTAAATGCACTGCCGTTATACCGTTAAGGCTCTAAGTAGACTTTAGTGAGCTAAAAATGTTTATTATCTTAATATGTTAAACAAATGATTTGCAGCATTTCGATATCGATAGCTAAATATGTATATACAAGAAAATCGGCTTTATACCTAAATATAAGATTACGGAATTATTTTACATCCACTGCCGTTATGCCAATTTCAGATCGTTAAAGAAGGTTTATTAACTTAAATATGTTAAACTAATGAGTTGAAGCATTTCGATATCGATTGCTAAATGTGTATATACAAGAAAATCGATTTAATACCTAAATAAAAGATTACGGAATTCACCCAAATATACTGCCGTTATGCCGTTATGGCTTTATTTAAACTTCAGTAAGATAAAGAAGGTTAATTAACCTAAATATGCTAAACCAGTTATTTGAAGGTTTTCGTTATCGATTGCTAAATGTGTAAATACAAGAAAATCGACTACATACCTAAATATAAGATTACGGAATTCTTCTACATGCACTGCCATTATGGCGCCATGGCTTTATGTTAACTTCAGGCGTTAAAAAAGCTTTATTAACTTAAATATGTTAAACTAATCATTTGAAGCATTTCGATATCGATAGCTAAATATGTATATACAAGAAAATCGACTTTATACCTAAATAAAAGATAACATAATTCTTCTAAATGCACTGCCGTTATGCCGTTAAGGCTTTATGTAGACTTCAGTGAGTTAAAGAAGGTTTATTAACTTAAATATGTTAAACTAATGATTTGAAGCATTTCGATATCGCTTGCTAAATGTGTATATACAAGAAAATCGAATTTATACCTAAATATAAAATTATAACATTACGGAATTCTTCTAAATGCACTGCCGTTATACCGTTAAGGCTTTATGTAGCTAAAAATGTTTATTAACTTAATATGTTAAACTAATGATTTGAAGCATTTCGATATCGATATCTAACTGTGTATAGAAAAGAAAATCGAATTTATGCCTCAATATAAGATTACGTAACTCTTCCAAATGCACTGCCGTTATGGCTTTATATCAACTTCAATACGTTAAAAAAGGTTAATTATCTTAAATATGTTAAACTAATGATTTGAAGCATTTCGATATCGATTGCCAAATATGTATATACAAGAAAATCGAATTTATACCTTAATATAAGATTACGGAATTCTTCTAAATGTACTGTCATTATGCCGCCATGGCTTTGTATCAACTTCAATACGTTAAAGAAGGTTAATTATTTTAAATATGTTAAGCTAATGGTTAGAAGCATTTCGATATCGATTGCTAAAAGGGTATATATAAGAAAATCGACTTTATACCTAAATATAAGATTACGGAATTCTTCTAAATGTACTGTCATTATGCCGCCATGGCTTTGTATCAACTTCAATACGTTAAAGAAGGTTAATTATTTTAAATATGTTAAGCTAATGGTTTGAAGCATTTCGAAACCGATTGCTAAAAGTGCAAATACAAGAAAATCGACAAGAAGCCTAAATATAAGATTACGGAATTCTTCTACATGCACTGCCATTATGGCGCCATGGCTTTATGTTAACTTCAGGCGCTAAAGAAGCTTTATTAACTTAAATATGTTAAACAAATGATTTGAAGCATTTCGATATCGATTGCTAAATGAGTATATGCAAGAAAATCGAATTCATACCTAAATATAAGATAACGGAATTCTTCTAAATGCACTGCCGTTATGCCGTTAACTCCTTATGTAGACTTCAGTAAGCTAAAGAAGGTTTATTAACTTAAATATGTTAAACTAATGGTTTAAACGCATTTCGATATCGATTGCTTAATGCATATATACAAGAAAATCGACTTTATACCTAAATATAAAATTGTAACATTATGGAATTCTTCTAAATGCACTGCCGTTATGCCATTAGGGCTTTATGTAGACTTAAGTGCGTTAAAGAAGGTTTATTAACTTAAATATGTTAAACTATTGATTTGAAGCATTTCGATATCGATTGCTAAATGTGTCTTTACAAGAAAATCGAATTTATACCTAAATATAAGATAACGGAATTCTTCTAAATGCACTGCCGTTATGCCGTTAAGGCTTTATGTAGACTTCAGTAAGCTAAAAAATGTTTATTAACTTAATATGTTAAACTAATGATTTGAACCATTTCGATATCGATTGCTAAATGTGTATATACGAGAAAATCGAATTTATACCTAAATATAAAATTATAACATTACGGAATTCTTCTAAAGGCACTGCCGTTATACCGTTAAGGCTTTATGTAGACCTCAGTAAGATAAAAAATGTTTATTAACTTAATATGTTAAACTAATGATTTGAAGCATTTCGATATCGATATCTAAATGTGTATATAAAAGAAAATCGACTATATACCTAAATATAAGATTACGGAATTCTTCCAAATGCACTGCCGTTATGGCTTTATATAAACTTCAATACGTTAAGGAAAGTTAATTAACTTAAATATGTTAACTAATGATTTGAAGCATTTCAACATCGCTTGCCAAATATGTATATACAAGAAAATCGAATTTATACTTAAATATAAGATAACGGAATTTTTCTAAATGCACTGCCGTTATGCCGTTAGCGCCTTATGTAGACTTCAGTGCGTTAAAGAAGGTTTGTTAACTTAAATATGTTAAACTAATGATTTAAAGCATTTCGATATCGATTGCTAAATGTGTATATACAAGAAAATCGACTTTATACCTGAATATAAGATTATGGAATTCTTCTACGTGCACTGCAGTTATGCCATTAACGCTATATGTAAACTTCAGTGCGTTAAAGAAGGTTTATTAACTTAAAATGTTAAACCAGTTAAACCAGCATTCGATATCGATTGCTTAATGCATATATACAAGAAAATCGACTTTATACCTGAATATAAGACTACGGAATTCTTCCAAATGTACTGTCGTTATGCCGCCATGGCTCTTTATCAACTTCAATACGTTAAAGAAGGTTAATTAACTTAAATATGTTAAACTAATGATTTGAAGCATTTCGATATCGCTTGCTAAATGTGTATATACAAGAAAATCGAATTTATACCTAAATATAAGATAACGGAATTTTTCTAAATGCACTGCCGTTATGCCGTTAACGCTCTATGTAGACTTCAGTGCATTAAAGAAGGTTTATTAACTTAAATATGTTAAACTAATGATTTGAAGCATTTCGATATCGATTGCTAAATGTGTATATACAAGAAAATCGCAATTAATACCAAAATATAAGATAACGGAATTCTTCTAAATGCACTGCCGTTATGCCGTTAAGGCTTTATGTAGACTTCCGTGAGTTAAAGAAGGTTAATTAATTTAAATATGTTAAACTAATGATTTGAAGCATTTCGATATCGATAGCTAAATATGTATATATAAGAAAATCGACCTTATACCTAAATATAAGATTATGGAATTCTTCTACGTGCACTGCGGTTATGCCTCCATGGCTATATGCCCACTTCAGATCGTTAAAGAAGGTTTATTAACTTAAATATGTTAATCTAATGAATCTAAACATCTTCCAAATGTACTGTCGTTATGCCGCCATGGCTCTTTATCAACTTCAATACGCTAAAGAAGGTTAATTAACTTAAATATGTTAAACTAATGATATCGCTTGCTAAATGTGTATATACAGAAAGATCGAATTTATACCTAAATATAAGATAACGGAATTCTTGTACGTGCACTGCAGTTATGCCATTAACGCTATATGTAAACTTCAGTGCGTTAAAGAAGGTTTATTAACTTAAATATATTAAACCAGTTATTTGAAGCATTCGATATCGATTGCTTAATGCATATATACAAGAAAATTGACTTTATACCTGAATATAAGACTACGGAATTCTTCCAAATGTACTGTCGTTATGCCGCCATGGCTCTTTATCAACTTCAATACGTTAAAGAAGGTTAATTAACTTAAATATGTTAAACTAATGATTTGAAGCATTTCGATATCGCTTGCTAAATGTGTATATACAAGAAAATCGAATTTATACCTAAATATAAGATAACGGAATTTTTCTAAATGCACTGCCGTTATGCCGTTAACGCTCTATGTAGACTTCAGTGCGTTAAAGAAGGTTTATTAATTTAAATATGTTAAACTAATGATTTGAAGCATTTCGATATCGACTGCTAAATGTGTATATTCAAGAAAATCGACTTTATACCTAAATATAAGATTACGGAATTCTTCCAAATGTACTGTCGTTATGCCGCCATGGCTTTGTATCAACTTCGATACGTTAAAGAAGTTTAATTATTTTAAATATGTTAAACTAATGGTTTGAAGCATTTCGATATCGACTGCTAAATGTGTAAATACAAGAAAATCGACTTTATACCTAAATATAAAATTATAACATTACGGAATTCTTCTAAATGCACGGCCGTTATACCGTTAAGGCTTTATGTAGACTTTAGTAAGCTAAAAAATGTTTATTATCTTAATATGTTAAACAAATGATTTGAAGCATTTCGATATCGATAGCTAAATATGTATATAAAAGAAAATCGACTTTATACCTAAATATAAGATTATGGAATTCTTCTACGTGCAGTGCAGTTATGCCTCCGTGGCTATATGCCCACTTCAGATCGTTAAAGAAGGTTTATTAACTTAAATATGTTAAACTAATGAGTTGAAGCCTTTCGATATCGATTGCTTAATGTTTATATACAAGAAAATCGAATTTATACCTAAATATAAGAAAACGGAATTCATCTAAATGCACTGCCGTTATGCCGTTATGGCTTTATGCAGACTTTAGTAAGCTAAAAAATGTTTATTATCTTAATATGTTAAACAAATGATTTGAAGCATTTCGATATCGATAGCTAAATATGTATATAAAAGAAAATCGACTTTATACCTAAATATAAGATTATGGAATTCTTCTACGTGCACTGCAGTTATGCCTCCATGGCTATATGGCCACTTCAGATCGTTAAAGAAGGTTTATTAACTTAAATATGTTAAACTAATGGTTTGAAGCATTTCGATATCGATTGCTTAATGCATATATACAAGAAAATCGACTTTATACCTAAATATAAAATTATAACATTACGGAATTCTTCCAAATGCACTGCCGTTATACCGTTAAGGCTTTATGTAGACTTTAGTAAGCTAAAAAATGTTTATTATCTTAATATGTTAAACAAATGATTTGAAGCATTTCGATATCGATAGCTAAATATTTATATAAAAGAAAATCGACTTTATACCTAAATATAAGATTATAGAATTCTTCTACGTGCACTGCAGTTATGTCTCCATGGCTATATGCCCACTTCAGATCGTTAAAGAAGGTTTTTTAACTTAAATATGTTAAACTAATATTTTGAAGCATTTCGATATCGACTGCTAAATGTGTAAATACAAGAAAATCGACTTTACACCTAAATATAAAATTATAACATTACGGAATTCTTCTAAATGCACTGCTGTTATACCGTTAGGACTTTATGTAGACTTCAGAATGCTAAAAACTGTTTATTAAATTAATATGTTAAACTAATGATTTGAAGCATTTCGATATCGATAGCTAAATATGTATATACAAGAAAATCGACTTTATACCTAAATATAAGATTATGGAATTCTTCTACGTGCACTGCAGTTATGCCCACTTCAGATCGTTTAAGAAGGTTTATTAACTTAAATATGTTAAAGTAATGAGCTGAAGCATTTCGATATCGATTGCCAAATGTGTATATACAAGAAAATCGACTTTATACCTAAACATAAGATAACGGAATTCTTGTAAATGCACTGCCGTTATGCCGTTAAGGCTTTATGTAGACTTCCGTGAGTTAAAGAAGGTTAATTAACTTAAATATATTAAACTAATGATTTGAAGCATTTCGATATCGATAGCTAAATATGTATATACAAGAAAATCGACTTTATACCTAAATATAAGATTATGGAATTCTTCTACGTGCACTGCAGTTATGCCTCCATGGCTATATGCCCACTGCAGATCGTTAAAGAAGGTTTATTTATTTAAATATGTTAAACTAATGATTTGAAGCATTTCGATATCGACTGCTAAATGTGTAAATACAAGAAAATCGACTTTATACCTAAATATAAAATTATAACATTACGGATTTCTTCTAAATGCACTGCCGTTATACCGTTAAGGCTTTATGTAGACTTTAGTAAGCTAAAAAATGTTTATTATCTTAATATGTTGAACAAATGATTTGAAGGATTTCGATATCGCTTGCCAAATATGTATGTACAAGAAAATCGAATTTATACCTAACTATAAGATAACGGAATTTTTCTAAATGCACTGCCGTTATGCCATTAACGCTTTATGTAGACTTCAGTGCGTTAAAGAAGGTTTATTAACTTAAATATGTTAAACCAGTTATTTGAAGCATTTTGATATCGATTGCTTAATGCATATATACAAGAAAATCGACTTTATACCTGAATATAAGACTACGGAATTCTTCCAAATGTACTGTCGTTATGCCGCCATGGCTCTTTATCAACTTCAATACGTTAAAGCAGGTTAATTAACTTAAATATGTTAAACTAATGATTTGAAGCATTTCGATATCGCTTGCTAAATGTGTATATACAAGAAAATCGAATTTATACCTAAATATAAGATAACGGAATTTTTCTAAATGCACTGCCGTTATGCCGTTAACGCTCTATGCAGACTTCAGTGCGTTAAAGAAGGTTTATTAACTTAAATATGTTAAACCAGTTATTTGAGGCATTTCGATATCGATTGCTTAATGCATATATACAAGAAAATCGACTTTATACCTGAATATAAGACTACGGAATTCTTCCAAATGTACTGTCGTTATGCCGCCATGGCTCTTTATCAACTTCAATACGTTAAAGCAGGTTAATTAACTTAAATATGTTAAACTAATGGTTTGAAGCATTTCGATATCGATTGCTTAATGCATGTATACAAGAAAACCGACTTTATACCTAAATATAAGACTACGGAATTCTTCCAAATGTACTGTCGTTATGCCGCCATGGCTCTTTATCAACTTCAATACGTTAAAGAAGGTTAATTAACTTAAATATGTTAAACTAAGGATTTGAAGCATTTCGATATCGCTTGCTAAATGTGTATATACAAGAAAATCGAATTTATACCTAAATATAAGATAACGGAATTTTTCTAAATGCACTGCCGTTATGCCGTTAACGCTCTATGCAGACTTCAGTGCGTTAAAGAAGGTTTATTAACTTAAATATGTTAAACTAATGATATGAAGCATTTCGATATCGATTGCTAAATGTGTATATTCAAGAAAATCGACTTTATACCTAAATCTAAGATTATGGAATTCTTCTACATCCACTGCCGTTATGCCAACTTCAGATCGTTAAAGAAGGTTTATTAACTTAAATATGTTAAACTAATTTTTTGAAGCATTTCGATATCAATTGCTAAATGTGTATATACAAGAAAATCGAATTTATACCTAAATATAAGATAACGGAATTCTTCTACGTGCACTGCCGTTACGCCGTTATGGCTTTATGTAGACTTCAGTGAGTTAAAGAAGGTTTATTAACTTAAATATGTTAAACCAGATATTTGAAGCATTTCGATGTCGATTGCTTAATGCATATATACAAGAAAATTGACCTTATACCTGAATATAAGACTACGGAATTCTTCCAAATGTACTGTCGTTATGCCGCCATGGCTCTTTATCAACATCAATACGTTAAAGAAGGTTAATTAACTTAAATATGTTAAACTAATGGTTTGAAGCATTTCGATATCGACTGCTAAATGTGTAAATACAAGAAAATCGACTTTACACCTAAATATAAAATTATAACATTACGGAATTCTTCTAAATGCACTGCCGTTATACCGTTAAGGCTTTATGTAGACTTCAGTATGCTAAAAACTGTTTATTAACTTAATATGTTAAACTAATGATTTGAAGCATTTCGATATCGATAGCTAAATATGTATATACAAGAAAATCGACTTTATACGTAAATATAAGATTACGGAATTCTTCCAAATGTACTGTCATTATGCCGCCATGGCGTTGTATCAACTTCAATACGTTAAAGAAGGTTAATTATTTTAAATATGTTAAACAAATGGTTTGAAGCATTTCGATATCGATTGCTAAATGTGTAAATACAAGAAAATCGACTTTATACCTAAATATAAGATTATGGAATTCTTCTACGTGCACTGCAGTTATGCCTCCATGGCTATATGCCCACTTCAGATCGTTAAAGAAGGTTTATTAACTTAAATATATTAAACTAATGAGCTGAAGCATTTCGATATCGCTTGCCAAATATGTATATATAAGAAAATCGAATTTATACCTAAATATAAGATAACGGAAATTTTCTAAATGCACTGCCGTTATGGCGTTAACGCTTTATGTAGACTTCAGTGCTTTAAAGAAGGTTTATTAACTTAAATATGTTAAACTAATTATTTGAAGCAATTCGATATCGCTTGCCAAATGTGTATATACAAGAAAATCGACTTTATACCTAAATATAAGATTACGGAATTCTTCCAAATGTACTGTCATTATGCCGCCATGGCTTTGTATCAACTTCAATACGTTAAAGAAGGTTAATTATTTTAAATATGTTAAACTAATGGTTTGAAGCATTTCGATATCGATTGCTAAATGTGCAAATACAAGAAAATCGACTTTATACTTAAATATAAAATTACAACATTACGGAATTCTTCTAAATGCACTGCCGTTATACCGTTAAGGCTATATGTAGACTTTAGTAAGCTAAAAAATGTTTTTTAACTTAATATGTTAAACAAATGATTTGAAGCATTTCGATATCGATAGCTAAATATGTATATACAAGAAAATCGACTTTATACCTAAATATAAGATTACGGAATTCTTCTACATCCACTGCCGTTATGCCAACTTAAGTTTGTTAAAGAAGGTTTATTAACTTTAATATATTAAACTAATGAGTTGAAGCATTTCGATATCGATTGCTAAATGTGTATATACAAGAAAATCGATTTTATACCTAAATAAAAGATTACGGAATTCACCCAAATATACAGCCGTTATGCCGTTATGGCTTTATTTAAATTTCAAAAAGATAAAGAAGGTTAATTAACCTAAATATGCTAAACCAGTTATTTGAAGATTTTCGATATCGATTGCTAAATGTGTAGATCCAAGAAAATCGACTACATACCTAAATATAAGATTACGGAATTCTTCTACATGCACTGCCGTTATGGCGCCATGGCTTTATGTTAACTTCAGGCGTTAAAGAAGCTTTATTAACTTAAATATGTTAAACTAATGATTTGAAGCATTTCGATATCGATTGCTAAATGAGTATATACAAGAAAATCGAATTCGTACCTAAATATAAGATTACGTAATTCTTCTAAATGCACTGCCGTTATGCCGTTATGCCGTTATGGCTTTATATTAACTTCAGTTCGTTAAAGAAGGTTTATTAACTTAAATATGTTAAACCAGTTATTTGAAGCATTTCGATATCGATTGCTTAATGCATGTATACAAGAAAATCGACTTTATACCTGAATATAAGACTACGGAATTCTTCCAAATGTACTGTCGTTATGCCGCCATGGCTCTTTATCAACTTCAATACGTTAAAGAAGGTTAATTAACTTAATATGTTAAACTAATGATTTGAAGCATTTCGATATCGCTTGCTAAATGTGTAAATACAAGAAAATCGACTTTATACCAAAATATAAAATTATAACATTACGGAATTCTTCTAAATGCACTGCCGTTATACCGTTAAGGCTTTATGTAGACTTTAGTAAGCTAAAAAATGTTTATTATCTTAATATGTTAAACAAATGATTTGAAGCATTTCGATATCGATAGCTAAATATGTATATAAAAGAAAATCGACTTTATGCCTAAATATAAGATTATGGAATTCTTCTACGTGCACTGCAGTTATGCCTCCGTGGCTATATGCCCACTTCAGATCGTTAAAGAAGGTTTATTAACTTAAATATGTTAAACTAATGAGTTGAAGCATTTCAGTATTGATTGCTAAATGTGTATATACAAGAAAATCGAATTTATACCTAAATATAAGATAACGGAATTCATCTAAATGCACTGCCGTTATACCGTTAAGGCTTTATGTAGACTTTAGTAAGCTAAAAAATATTTATTATCTTAATATGTTAAACAAATGATTTGAAGCATTTCGATATCGATAGCTAAATATGTATATAAAAGAAAATCGACTTTATGCCTAAATATAAGAATATGG
>JAPZAG010002870.1:0-13799 GCA_027475135.1 Bactrocera correcta | reverse complement strand
ACGTAATGAAGGTGATATAAAGCCATAGCGGCATAACGACAGTGCATTTAGAAGACTTCTACTATCGTATATTTATGTATAAAGTCGATTTTGTTGTATATACACATTTATCATTAGTTTAACATATTTAAGTTAGTTAACCTTCTTTAACGTAATGAAGGTGATATAAAGCCATGGCGGCATAACGGCAGTGCATTTAGAAAAATTCCGTAATCTTATATTTAGGTAAAAAGTCGATTTTCTTGTATATACACATTTAGCTATCGATATCGAAATGCTTCAAATCATTCGTTTAACATATTTAAGTTCGTTAACCTTCTTTAACGTAAAAAAACCATGGCGGCATAACGACAATGCATTTAGAAGAATTCCGTAATCTTATATTTATGTATAAGGTCGATTTTCTTGTATATACACATTCAGCAATCGATATCGAAATGCTTCAAAGTTTAAGTTAATAAACCTTCTTTAACGAACGGAAGTTGGCCTATAGCCATGGCGGCATAACGGCAGTGCATTTAGAAGAATTCCGTAATCTTATATTTAGGCATAAAGTCGATTTTCTTGTATATACAGTTTTAGCTATCGATATCGAAATGCTTCAAATCATTAGTTTAATATATTAAGTTAATAAACATTTTTAAGCATACTGAAGTCTACATAAAGCCTTAAGGGTATGACGGCAGTGCATTTAGAAGAATTCCGTAACGTTTTAATTTTATATTTAAGTATAAGGTCGATTTTATTGTATATATGCATTTCGCAATCGATATGGAAATGCTTCAGATAACTGGTTTAACATATTTAAGTTAATAAACCTCCTTTAGCGAACTGAAGTTGACATAAAGCCATAACGGCACTGCATTTGGAAGAATTCCGTAGTCTTAAATTTAGGAATAAATTCGATTTTCTTTTATATACACATTTTGCAATCGATATCGAAATGCTTCAAATAACCCGTTTAGCATATTTAAATTAATTAACCTTCTTTATCTTACTGAAGTTTACATAAAGCCATCACGGCATAACGGCAGTATATTTATATGAATTCCGTTATCTTATATTTAGGTATAAAGTCGATTTTGTTGTACATACACATTTTGCAATCGATATCGAAATGCTTCAAATCATTCGTTTAACATATTTAAGTTAGTTTACCTTCTTTAACGTAAGGAAGGTGTTATAAAGCCATGGCTGCATAACGACAGTACATTTGGAAGAATTCCGTAATCTTATGTTTAGGTATAAATTCGATTTTTTTTTACATACACATTTAGCTATCGATATCGAAATGCTTCAAATCATTAGTTTAACAAATTTAAGTTTATTAACCTTCTTTACGGTATTGAAGTTGATATAAAGCCATGGCGGCATAACGACAGTACATTTGGAAAAATTCCGTAGTCTTATATTTAGGTATAAAGTCGATTTTCTTTTATATATGCATTAAGCAATCGATATCGAAATGCTTCAAATACCTGGTTTAACATATTTAAGTTAATAAACCTTCTTTAACAAACTGAAGTTAACATAAAGCCATAACGGTATAATGGCAGTGCATGTAGAAGAATTCCGTAATCTTATATTTAGGTATAAAGTCGATTTTGTTGTATATACACATTAGCAATCAATATCGAGATGGTTCAACTCATTAGTTCAACATATTTAAGTTAATAAACCTTCTTTAACGATCTGAAGGTGATATAAAACCATGGCGGCATAACGGCAGTGCATTTAGAAGAATTCCGTAATCTTATATTTAGGTATAAAGTCGATTTGCTTGTATACACACATTTAGCAATCGATAACGAAATGCATCAAATCATTAGTTTAACATATTTAAGTTAATTAACCTTCTTTAACGTATTGAAGTTGATATAAAGCCATGGCGGCATAACGGCAGTGCATGTAGAAGAATTCCGTAGTCTTATATTTAGGTATAAAGTCGATTTTGTTGTATATACACATAAGCAATCGATATCGAGATAGTTCAACTCATTAGTTTAACATACTTAAGTTAATTAACCTTATTTTTCTCACTGAAGTGTACATAAAGCCATAACGGTATAACGGCAGTGCATTTGGAAGAATTCCGTAATCTTATATTTAGGTATAAAGTCGAGTTTCTTGTATTTACACATTAAGCAATTGATATCGAAATGCATCAGATAACTGGTTTAGCATATTTATGTTAATTAGCCTTCTTTATCTTACTAAAGTTTAAATAAAGCCATAACGGTATAACGGCAGTACATTTATATGAATTCCGTTATCTTACATTTAGGTATAAAGTCGATTTTGTTGTACATACACATTTAGCAATCGATATTGAAATGCTTCAAATCATTAGTTTAACATATTTAAGTTAGTTAACCTTCTTTAACGTAATGAAGGTGATATAAAGCAATGGCGGCATAACGACAGTGCATTTAGAAGAATTACGTAATCTTATATTTGGGTATAAAGTCGATTTTGTTGTATATACACATCTAGCAATCGATATCGAAATGCTTCAAATCATTAGTTTAACATATTTAAGTTAATTAACCTTCTTTAACGTATTGAAGTCGATATAAAGCCATGGCGGCATAACGACAGTACATTTGGAAGAATTTCGTAATCTTATATTTAGGTATAAAGTCGATTTTGTTGTATATACACATTTAGCAATCGATATCGATATGCTTCAAATCATTAGTTTAACTTATTTAAGTTAATTAACCTTCTTTAACGTAATGAAGGTGATATAAAGCCATGGCGGCATAACGACAGTGCATGTAGAAGAATTCCGTAATCTTATATTTAGGTATATAGTCGATTTTCTTGTATTTACGCATTTAGCAATCGATATCGAAAATCTTCAAATCATTAGTTTAACATATTTAAGTTAATTAACCTTCTTTAACGTAATGAAGGTGATATAAAGCCATGGCGGCATAACGACAGTGCATGTAGAAGAATTCCGTAATCTTATATTTAGGTATATAGTCGATTTTCTTGTATTTACGCATTTAGCAATCGATATCGAAAATCTTCAAATCATTAGTTTAACATTTTTAAGTTAATTAACCTTCTTTAACGTAATGAAGGTGATATAAAGCCATGGGGGCATAACGACAGTGCATGTAGAAGAATTCCGTAATCTTATATTTAGGTATATAGTCGATTTTCTTGTATTTACGCATTTAGCAATCGATATCGAAATGCTTCAAATCATTAGTTTAGCATATTTAAGTTAATTAACCTTCTTTAACGTATTGAAGTCGATATAAAGCCATGGCGGCATAACGACAGTACATTTCAAAGAATTCCGAAGTCTTATATTTATGTATAAGGTCGATTTTCTTGTGTGTACACATTTAACAATCGATATCGAAATGCTTCAAATAATTAGTTTAACATATTTAAGCTAATAAACCTTCTTTTACGAACGGAAGTTGGCTTAAAGCCATGGCGGCATAACGGCAGTGCATTTAGAAGAATTCCGTAATCTTATATTTAGGAAAAAAGTCGATTTTTTTGTTTATACACATTTAGCTATCGATATCGAAATGCTTCAAATCATAAGTTTAACATATTACGATAATAAACATTTTTTAGCATACTGAAGTCTACATAAAGCCTTAACGGTATAACGGCAGTGCATTTAGAAGAATTCCGTAATATTATAATTTTATATTTAGGTATAAAGTCGATTTTCTTGTATATACACGTTTCGCAATCGATATCGAAATGCTTCAGATAACTGGTTTAACATAATTAAGTTAATAAACCTCCTTTAGCGAACTGAAGTTGACATAAAGCCATAATTCCATAGTCTTATATTTAGGCATAAAGTCGATTTTCTTGTATATACACATTTAGCAATCGATATCGAAATGCTTCAAATCATTAGTTTAACATATTTAAGTTAATTAACCTTCTTTAACGAACGGAAGTTGGCATAAAGCCATTACGGCATAACGGCAGTGCATTTAGAAGAATTCCGTAATCTTATATTTAGGTATAAAGTCGATTTTCTTGTATATAACATTAAGCAATCGATAACGAAATGCTTCAAATCATTAGTTTAACATATTTAAGTAAATTAACCTTCTTTATCTGACTGAAGTTTACATAAAGCCATAACGGTATAACGCCAGTGCATTTGGAAGAATTAAGTAAACTTCTATTTAGGTATAATGTCGATTTTGTTGTATATACACATTTAGAAATCGATATCGAGATGCTTCAAATCATTAGTTTAACATATTTAAGTTAATTAACCTTCTTTTTCTTACTGAAGTTTACGTAAAGCCATAACGGTATAACGGCAGTGCATTTGGAAGAATTCCGTAATCTTATATTTAGGTATAAAGTCGATTTTCTTCTATACTCCTTTAGCTATCGATATCGAAATGCTTCAAATCATTCGTTTAACATATTTAAGATCGTTAACCTTTTTTAACGTATTGAAGTCGATATAAAGCCATGGCGGCATAACGACAGTACATTTGGAAGAATTTCGTAATCTTATATTTAGGTATAAAATCGATTTTGTTGTATATACAAGTTTAGCAATCGATATCGAAATGCTTCTAATCATTAGTTTAACATATTTAAGTTAGTTAACCTTCTTTAACGTAATGAAGGTGATATAAAGCCATGGCGGCATAACGGCAGTGCATTTAGAAGAATTCCGTTATCGTATATTTATGTATAAAGTCGATTTCGTTGTATATACACATTTAGCAATCGATATCGAAATGCTTCAAATCATTATTTTAACATATTTAAGTTAATTAACCTTTGTTATCTTACCGAAGTTTACATAAAGCCAAAACGGCATAACACCAGTTCATTTGGAAGAATTCCGTAAACTTATATTTAGGTAAAAAGCCGATTTTCTTGTATACGCCTTCAGCTATCGATATCGGAATGCTTCAAATCATTCGTTTAACATATTTAAGATCGTTAACCTTCTTTAACGTAATGAAGGTGATATAAAGCCATGGCGGCATAACGGCAGTGCATTTAGAAGAATTCCGTTATCGTATATTTATGTATAAAGTCGATTTTGTTGTATATACACATTTAGCGATCGATATCGAAATGCTTCAAATCATTATTTTAACATATTTAAGTTAATTAACCTTTGTTATCTTACCGACGTTAACATAAAGCCAAAACGGCATAACACCAGTTCATTTGGAAGAATTCCGTAAACTTATATTTAGGTAAAAAGTCGATTTTCTTGTATATACACATTTAGCTATCGATATCGATATGCTTCAAATCATTCGTTTAACATATTTAAGTTCGTTAACCTTCTTTAACGTAATAAAACCATGGCGGCATAACGACAGTGCATTTAGAAGAATTCCGTAATCTTATATTTATGTATAAGGTCGATTTTCTTGTATATACACATTCAGCAATCGATATCGAAATGCTTCAAAGTTTAAGTTAATAAACCTTCTTTAACGAACGGAAGTTGGCTTATAGCCATGGCGGCATAACGGCAGTGCATTTAGAAGAATTCCGTAATCTTATATTTAGGCATAAAGTCGATTTTCTTGTATATACAGTTTTAGCTATCGATATCGAAATGCTTCAAATCATTAGTTTAACATATTAAGTTAATAAACATTTTTAAGCATACTGAAGTCTACATAAAGCCTTAAGGGTATAACGGCAGTGCATTTAGAAGAATTCCGTAATGTTTTAATTTTATATTTAAGTATAAAGTCGATTTTCTTGTATATATACATTTCGCAATCGATATGGAAATGCTTCAGATAACTGGTTTAACATATTTAAGTTAATAAACCTCCTTTAGCGAACTGAAGTTGACATAAAGCCATAACGGCACTGCATTTGGAAGAATTCCGTAGTCTTAAATTTAGGCATAAATTCGATTTTCTTTTATATACACATTTTGCAATCGATATCGAAATGCTTCAAATAACCCGTTTAGCATATTTAAATTAATTAACCTTCTTTATCTTACTGAAGTTTACATAAAGCCATGACGGCATAACGGCAGTAAATTTATATGAATTCCGTTATCTTATATTTAGGTATAAAGTCGATTTTGTTGTACATACACATTTTGCAATCGATATCGAAATGCTTCAAATCATTCGTTTAACATATTTAAGTTAGTTAACCTTCTTTAACGTAAGGAAGGTGTTATAAAGCCATGGCGGCATAACGACAGTGCATGCAGAAGAATTCCGTAATCTTATATTTAGGTATAAAGTCGATTTTGTTGTATATACACATTTAGCGATCGATAACGAAATGCTTCAAATCATTAGTTTAACATATTTAAGTTAATTAGCCTTCTTTAACGTAATGAAGGTGACATAACGACAGTACATTTGGAAGAATTCCGTAATCTTATGCTTAGGTATAAATTCGATTTTTTTTTACATACACATTTAGCTATCGATATCGAAATGCTTCAAATCATTAGTTTAACAAGCCCCTGATAGGAATAGAAGAAAGACTGAAGACTTTCCTGAGAGCTCTTTAAATTATCTAACCAATGCTTTATGTTAGACCCACCTCGTTCCAATAGTTTAGCCGCTAGAGCGTTAGCAAAGTTGAAACAAAAATGTGACTATTACCAAGCCCCTGATAGGAGTAGAACAAAGATTAAAGATTTTCCTGAGAGCTCTTTAAATTATCTAACCAATGCTTTATGTTTGACTAACCTCGTTTAAATAGTTTACCCGCTAGAGCATTAATAAAAGTGAAACAAAAATGTGACTATTTCCAAGCCCCTGATAGGAGTAGAATAAAGATTGAAGACTTTCCTGAGAGCTCTTTAAATTATCTAACCAACGCTTTATGTTTGACCCAACTCGTTCCAATAGTTTAGCCGCTAGAGGGTTAGCAAAGTTGAAAAAAATGTGACTATTACCAAGCCCCTGATAGCAGTAGAAGAAAGATTGAAGACTTTCCTGAGAGCCCTTTAAATTATCGAACCAACGCTTTATGTTTGACCCAACTTGTTCCAATAGTTTAGCCTCAGAGCGTTAGCAAAGTTGAAACAGAAATGTGACTATTGCCAAGCCACTGGTAGGAGTAGAATAAAGATTGAATACTTTCCTAAGAGCTCTTTAAATTATCTAACCAACGCTTTATGTTTGACCCAACTCGTTCCAATAGTTTAGCCGCTAGAGCGTTAGCAAAGTTGAAACAAAAATGTGACTATTACCAAGCTCTTTAAATTATCTAACCAATGCTTTATGTTCGACCCACCTCATTCAAATAGTTTAGCCTTAGAGCGTTATCAAAAGTGAAACAAAAATGTGACTATTGCCAAGCCCCTGATAAGAGTAGAACAAAGATTGAAGACTTTCCTGACAGCTCTTTAAATTATCTAACCAACGCTTTATGTGTGACTCACCTTGTTCAAATAGTTTAGCCGCTAGAGCGTTAGCAAAGTTGAAACAAAAATGTGACTATTTCCAAGCCCCTGATAGGAGTAGAAGAAAGATTGAAGACTTTTCTGAAAGCTCTTTAAATTACCTAACCAATGCTTTATGTTCGACTAACCTCGTTTAAATAGTTTACCCGCTAGAGCATTAATAAAAGTGAAACAAAAATGTGACTATTTCCAAGCCCCTGGCAGGAGTAGAATAAAGATTGAAGACTTTCCTGAGAGCTCTTTAAATTATCTAACCAACGCTTTATGTTTGACACAACTCGTTCCAATAGTTTAGCCGCTAGAGCGTTAACAAAGTTGAAACAAAAATGTGACTATTGCCAAGAACCTGATAGGAATAGAAGAAAGACTGAAGACTTTCCTAAAAGCTCTTTAAATTATCTAACCAATGCTTTATCTTTGACCCAACTCGTTCCAATAGTTTAGCCTCTAGAGCGTTAGCAAAGTTGAAACAAAAATGTGACTATTTCCAAGCCCCTGATAGGAGTAGAATAAAGATTGAAGGCTTCCCTGAGAGCTCTTTAAATTACCTAACCAACGCTTTATGTTTGACCCACCTCGTTCCAATAGTTTAGCCGCTAGAGCGTTAGCAAAGTTGAAACAAAAATGTGACTATTACCAAGCCCCTGATAGCAGTAGAAGAAAGATTGAAGACTTTCCTGAGAGCTCTTTAAATTATCTAACCATTCTTTATGTTCGACCCACCTCATTCAAATAGTTAGCCTCAGAGCGTTAGCAAAGTTGAAACAGAAATGTGACTATTGCCAAGCCCCTGGTAGGAGTAGAAGAAAGATTGAAAACTTTCCTGAGAGCTCTTTAAATTATCTAACCAATGCTTTATGTTTGACCCAACTCGTTCCAATAGTTTAGCCGCTAGAGCGTTAGCAAAGTTGAAACAAAAATGTGACTATTACCAAGCCCCTGATAGGAGTAGAAGAAAGATTTAAGACTTTCCTGAGAGCTCTTTAAATTATCTAACGAATGCTTTATGTTTGACTAACCCCGTTGAAATAGTTTACCCGCTAGAGCAGTAATAAAAGTGAAACAAAAATGTGGCTATTTCCAAGCCCCTGATAGGAGTAGAATAAAGATTGAAGACTTTCCTAAGAGCTCTGTAAATTATCTAACCAACGCTTTATGTTTGACCCAACTCGTTCCAATAGTTTAGCCGCTAGAGCGTTAGCAAAGTTGAAACAAAAATGTGACTATTACCAAGCCCCTGATAGCAGTAGAAGAAAGATTGAAGACTTTCCTGAGAGCCCTTTAAATTATCGAACCAACGCTTTATGTTTGACCCAACTTGTTCCAATAGTTTAGCCTCAGAGCGTTAGCAAAGTTGAAACAGAAATGTGACTATTGCCAAGCCACTGGTAGGAGTAGAATAAAGATTGAATACTTTCCTGAGAGCTCTTTAAATTATCTAACCAACGCTCTCTGTTTGACCCAACTCGTTCCAATAGTTTAGCCGCTAGAGCGTTAGCAAAGTTGAAACAAAAATGTGACTATTACCAAGCCCCTGATAGCAGTAGAAGAAAGATTAAAGACTTTCCTGAGAGCCCTTTAAATTATCTAACCAACGCTTTATGTTTGACCCAACTCGGTCCAATAGTTTAGCCGCTAGAGCGTTAGCAAAGTTGAAACAAAAATGTGACTATTACCAAGCCCCTAACCAACGCTTTATGTTTGACCCAACTCGTTCTAATTGTTTAGCCGCTAGAGCGTTAGCAAAGTTGAAACAAAAATGTGACTATTGCCAAGCCCCTGATAAGAGTAGAAGAAAGATTGAAGACTTTCTTGAGAGCTCTTTAAATTATCTAACCAATGCTTTATGTTCGACCCACCTCATTCAAATAGTTTAGCCTCAGAGAGTTATCAAAAGTGAAACAGAAATGTGACTATTACCAAGCCCCTGATAGGAGTAGAAGAAAGATTGAAGACTTTCCTGAGAGCTCTTTAAATTGTCTAACCAACGCTTTATGTTTGATCCAACTCGTTCTAATTGTTTAGCCGCTAGAGCGTTAGAAAAGTTGAAACAAAATTGTGACTATTGCCAAGCCCATGATAAGAGTAGAAGAAAGATTGAAGACTTTCCTGAGAGCCCTTTAAATTATCTAACCAATGCTTTATGTTTGACCCAACTCGTTCCAATAGTTTAGCCGCTAGAGCGTTAGCAAAGTTGAAACAAAAATGTGACTATTACCAAGCCCCTGATAGGAGTAGAAGAAAGATTTAAGACTTTCCTGAGAGCTCTTTAAATTATCTAACCAATGCTTTATGTTTGACTAACCTCGTTAAAATAGTTTACCCGCTAGAGCATTAATAAAAGTGAACCAAAAATGTGACCATTTCCAAGCCCTGATAGGAGTAGAATAAAGATTGAAGACTTTCCTGAGAGCCCTTTAAATTATCTAACCAACGCTTTATGTGTGACTCACCTTGTTCAAATAGTTTAGCCGCTAGAGCGTTAGCAAAGTTGAAACAAAAATGTGACTATTTCCAAGCCCCTGATAGGAGTAGAATAAAGATTGAAGGCTTCCCTGAGAGCTCTTTAAATTACCTAACCAACGCTTTATGTTTGACCCACCTCGTTCCAATAGTTTAGCCGCTAGAGCGTTAGCAAAGTTGAAACAAAAATGTGACTATTACCAAGCCCCTGATAGTAGTAGAACAAAGATTGAATACTTTCCTGACTGCTCTTTAAATTATCTAACCAACGCTTTATGTTTGACTCACCTCGTTCAAACAGTTTACCCGTTAGAGCGTTATCAAAAGTGAAACAAAAATGTGACTATTGCCAAGCCCCTGATAAGAGTAGAACAAAGATTGAAGACTTTCCTGACAGCTCTTTAAATTATCTAACCAACGCTTTATGTGTGACTCACCTTGTTCAAATAGTTTAGCCGCTAGAGCGTTAGCAAAGTTGAAACAAAAATGTGACTATTTCCAAGCCCCTGATAGGAGTAGAAGAAAGATTGAAGACTTTTCTGAAAGCTCTTTAAATTACCTAACCAATGCTTTATGTTCGACTAACCTCGTTTAAATAGTTTACCCGCTAGAGCATTAATAAAAGTGAAACAAAAATGTGACTATTTCCAAGCCCCTGGCAGGAGTAGAATAATGATTGAAGACTTTCCTGAGAGCTCTTTAAATTATCTAACCAACGCTTTATGTTTGACACAACTCGTTCCAATAGTTTAGCCGATAGAGCGTTAACAAAGTTGAAACAAAAATGTGACTATTGCCAAGCACCTGATAGGAATAGAAGAAAGACTGAAGACTTTCCTTAAAGCTCTTTAAATTATCTAACCAATGCTTTATGGTTGACCCACCTCGTTCCAATAGTTTAGCCGCTAGAGCGTTATAAAAGTTGAAACAAAAATGTGACTATTTCCAAGCCCCTGATCGGAGTAGAATAAAGATTGAAGACTTTCCTGAGAGCTCTTTAAATTATCTAACCAACGCTTTATGTTTGACCCAACTCGTTCCAATAGTTTAGCCGCTAGAGCGTTAGCAAAGTTGAAACAAAAATGTGACTATTTCCAAGCCCCTGATCGGAGTAGAATAAAGATTGAAGACTTTCCTGAGAGCTCTTTAAATTATCTAACCAATGCTTTATGTTTGGCTAACCTCGTTTAAATAGTTTACCCTCTAGAGCGTTATCAAAAGTGAAACAAAAATGTGACTATTTCCAAGCCCCTGATAGGAGTAAAAGAAAGATTGAAGACTTCCTGAGAGCTCTTTAAATTATCTAACCAATGCTTTATGTTTCACTCACCTCGTTTCATTAGGGCTCTAGCGGCTAAACTATTGGAATGAGGTTGGTCAAATATAAAGCATTCGTTAGATAATTTAAAGAGCTCTCAGGAAAGTTCCCAATTTTTCTTCTTCTCCTGCCAGGCGCTTGGCAATAGTACAGTTTTGTTTCAACTTTGATAACGCTCTAGCGGGTAAACTGTTTGAACGAGGTGAGTCAAATATAAAGCATTGGATAGATAATTTAAAGAGCTCTCAGGAAAGTTTTCAATCTTTATTCTACTCCTATCAGGGGCTTGGTAATAGTCACATTCTTGTTTCAACTTTGCTAACGCTCTAGCGGCTAAACTATTGGAACGAGGTTAGACAAACATAAAGCATTGGTTATATAATTTAAAGAGCTCTCAGGAAAGTCTTCAATCTTTCTTCTACTCCTATCAGGGGCTTGGTAATAGTCACATTTTTGTTTCAACTTTGCTACCGCTCTAGCGGCTAAACAATTAGAACGAGGTGGGTCAAACATAAAGCATTGGTTAGATAATTTAAAGGGCTCTCAGGAAAGTCTTTAATCTTTGTTCTACTACTATCAGGCGCATGGAAATAGTCACATTTTTGTTTCAACTTTGCTAACGCTCTAGCGGCTAAACTATTGGAGCGAGGTGGGTCAAACATAAAGCATTGGTTAGATAACTTAAAGAGCTTTCAGGAAAGTCTTCAGTCTTTGTTCTATTCCTATCAGGGGCTTGGCAATAGTCACATTTTTGTTTCAACTTTGCTAACGCTCTAGCGGATAACTATTGGAACGAGTTGGGTCAAACATAAAGCGCTGGTTAGATAATTTAAAGAGCTCTCAGGAAAGTCTTCAATCTTTATTCTACTCCTATCAGGGGCTTGGAAATAGTCACATTTTTGTTTCAACTTTGCTAACGCTCTAGCGGCTAAACTATTGGAACAAAATGGGTCAAACATAAAGCGTTGGTTATATAATTTAAAGAGCTCTCAGGAAAGTCTTCAATCTTTATTCTACTCCTATCAGAGGTTTGGAAATAGTCACATTTTTGTTTCACTTTTATTAATGCTCTAGCGGGTAAACTATTTAAACGAGGTTAGTCAAACATAAAGCATTGGTTACATAATTTAAAGAGCTCTTAGGAAAGTCTTAAATCTTTCTTCTACTCCTATCAGGGGCTTGGTAATAGTCACATTTTTGTTTCAACTTTGCTAACGCTCTATCGGCTAAACTATTGGAACAAGTTGGGTCAAACATAAAGCGTTGGTTAGATAATTTAAAGAGCTCTCAGGAAAGTCTTCAATCTTTATTCTGCTCCTATCAGGGGCTTGGAAATAGTCACATTTTTGTTACACTTTTATTAATGCTCTAGAGGGTAAACTATTTAAACGAGGTTAGTCAAACATAAAGCATTGGTTGCATAATTTGAAGAGCTCTCAGGAAAGTCTTAAATCTTTCCTCTACTCCTATCAGGGGCTTGGCAATAGTCACATTTTTGTTTCAACTTTGCTAACGCTCTAGCGGCTAAACAATTAGAACGAGTTGGGTCAAACATAAAGCGTTGGTTATATAATTTAAAGAGCTCTCAGGAAAGCCTTTAATCTTTCTTCTACTCTTATCAGGGGCTTGGCAATAGTCACATTTTTGTTTCAACTTTGCTAACGCTCTAGCGGCTAAACTATTGGAACGAGTTGGGTTAAACATAAAGCGTTGGTTAGATAATTTAAAGAGCTCTCAGGAAAGTCTTCAATCTTTATTCTACTCCGATCAGCGGCTTGGAAATGGTCACATTTTTGTTTCACTTTTATTAATGCTCTAGCGGGTAAACTATTTAAACGAGGTTAGTCAAACATAAAGCATTGGTTAGATAATTTAAAGAGCTCTCAGGAAAGTCTAAAATCTTTCTTCTACTCCTATCAGGGGCTTGGCAATAGTCACATTTTTGTTTCAACTTTGCTAACGCTCTAGCGGCTAAACAATTAGAACGAGTTGGGTCAAACATAAAGCGTTGGTTATATAATTTAAAGAGCTCTCGGGAAAGCCTTTAATCTTTCTTCTACTCTTATCAGGGGCTTGGCAATAGTCACATTTTTGTTTCAACTTTGCTAACGCTCTAGCGGCTAAACTATTGGAACGAGTTGGGTTAAACAAAAAGCGTTGGTTAGATAATTTAAAGAGCTCTCAGGAAAGTCTTCAATCTTTATTCTACTCCATCAGGGGCTTGGAAATAGTCACATTTTTGTTTCACTTTTATTAATGCTCTAGCGGGTAAACTATTTAAACGAGGTTAGTCAAACATAAAGCATTGGTTAGATAATTTAAAGAGCTCTCAGGAAAGTCTTAAATCTTTCTTCTAATCCTATCATGGGCTTGGTAATAGTCACATTTTTGTTTCAACTTTGCTAACGCTCTAGCGGCTAAACAATTGGAACTAGTTGCGTCAAACATAAAGCGTTGGTTAGCTAATTTAAAGAGCTCTCAGGAAAGTCTTCAATCTTTATTCTACTCCTATCAGGGGCTTGGTAATAGTCACATTTTTGTTTCAACTTTGATAACGATTTAGCGGCTAAACTATTGGAACGAGGTGGGTCAAACATAAAG
>JAPZAG010002869.1:0-13799 GCA_027475135.1 Bactrocera correcta | reverse complement strand
CTTTTTAACAGTTAATCTTGTACCATTACAAAGCCGTGGTTGACTTATATTACGAAGTATAATAATTGTTACTCCGACTTTCAATTGAAGATTATGCAGTGATAACCCTGGCGAATCAAGCGAATTCAGAAATTTGATAGGATAATTCACCACATCTTCCTTATTCGTCACAGTATCCAAAGATTTGTATGAAACCACTTCACCTGATATATTAAGTTGTATTGGCTGTATTTAATTCGTTAACATCTTTATTTTTTGCTCCTTCGACACTTTCGGTGCCAACGGAGAATATGGCACGATCCAACGATTGTCCATTCCAATATCTTGATTCCTTACTTTAATCACTGTTGATCTACCATTATATTCAGTTGATCGGCGACGATATAACGGATAACCGTCATTCCCAGTAACGCTTTCCGAAACCAAAGCTCTTGGATATCGCTTTGTACACTTCCCATCAACCATGCATGGTGAATGAACGTTAAACTCTCCACATAGGCCATGGATCATGTTTTTAACAACGTTGTCGTTGCATTGGGAATTTCTGCCAAAATCACATCATCAACTTCATCCAGTGTTATTTTATTCACCAACCAATTCAAAATATGGGCATGAGGCAAACCGCGTTTCTCCCACTCTACAGAGTACATTCAACAACGCAACAAAAATATTAATTTTTATGATGAAATCCATCCTGTCAATTTTTGTTTGAATATACGTGCTGTCAGATCGTGACCATTAAACATAAAAATAGATAAATTTGCTAAATATGCACTCACCTGACACGACAATATTGCGTCAAATTCTTTGTTTTGTTGCCGTCTTATATTGCAAGTTCATGTATTTAATTTAATATTGAAAATAACTGAACAATGTTAACTTTTATTTCTAAAATTTATTCGATCTGTTCTAACTGTTGTTCAAAAAATGTAAACAAAGAGAAACATATTTCACTTGGTATTTTATATTTTCCTCGAAAATTCTGAAAATTTTCTTGCCCTTGTCGGTGTGTTACAGTTTAGCTAAATGTTAAATAACATTCTCTGTCTAAATTTATTTATTTATTCTCTGCTATTAGCATGTAATGATTTTTTTTTAACTTACGCTCCTAAGTCGGTTAAAAATTAATATTTTCGAAAATTTTTTTACAAACCATTAAAAAAATTAGTTTTTTATTTATCAACATTTTTTCATAATTTTAGCAGTAACGATAACCATTCACGTACTTTTTAAGAATAAATTGGGTTTCCGTGTCCGCCAGTGAAAAAACGCATCTCATTCACCCACCTATTTCTCCGACAGATGTCATGAAAAAATTACGAAAAAATTTGTTTATACACTCCATGATATACATATGTACCTCATGATGTGTTAAAAAAAAGTTCTGTTGTAGAAAAAAAATTCTATGAAAAAAATGTCAAAAAACAGGCCAGATTACCCTACTGACCCCTTAAGCAAACGATTATTAGGCAAGGGTTTTTATAAATATTTTCGGTAATCTAATAAAATCTTATTTGTTAAATATTCACCATAGACATGTTAACGCTTTGATTCGAGAATGATTCAGCCTCATATATGTATGTACTTAAACATGCATACACATATTTTATACTATGTTCAGACCGACACTTAATCACACGATTTCGGCTGTTGAATGGATTATCCCACTTATCTTAAAAATTTATCAGGATTTCGCCATACAAAAATGACAGTTCCAAATCATTTCATTAAAACTTATCCACGCTAAATCTCTCTGTGCGACTCTGATTTTGCGCAATCTACTTGTCAGCACTGGAAATCTGTTACATTATTACAGTTGATTTAGACGCTACAAAGAGAAAAAAATGTAAGCAAACAAATTTTTTTTAAAGCATTAGATAAATCTAATTTCACCTGAAAATCGACTTAACAAATGAAAAAATGCATCCATTATTTTTATTATATGGAAAATATTTGAAAAAAGACTGCTTTTATTTCAAAATATTATATGAGAATCTTTTCTTTAGATAAATATTAAGCGATGTGACTTCGTGAATGACAATAACAGCTGCTTTTTTTATCTTTCTAACGGCAGTGAGAACACTTTTGGGTTATAAAATGCTTAAATGTAATCTAATCTTTTAAATTATAGTAATACCCAGCGCTCCATCCGCCTTTGGCAGAAACATAGAAGGAAATGTACATACATGAGATTTAATCCCAAATAATAATAATCTTCACCAGTTTATATCTTGCACCACCATTAACTTAATCAGCTGACATAGTGGGACAAACTGCGTCTGATTGCGAAACTTATTAGAGGATATACCACAAGTGTGATGGCGCATAATTCTGTGAGTAAAACAATGCATATAATGTTTCATATTCAGGTGGCATGGCCTCAATACTACGCAAGAAACTCAAGGAAAATCCGCTTCCTTTATAACGTTTATTTTATCCAATTTTGAAACTTAACCCACACCATCTTAATTAGGAACGGTAATGCAAAGTGCTCTCTCGGCTATAATCGCGTAAGCGGTGTCTACGCCAATAAAGAAGAATGCAAAGTGCTCACGAATCAATCACTAATCTTAAATACAATATCTCAATGAAAAACCTTAAATGGTATGTAAACGATTTAAAAGACAAACGATTATAATAAAAACTTAAATAGTCTCGAAAGCTCCGTTTATTCTTTAGACTCCTCAAATATTTGACAAAATTAAAAGGGCAATTCAGAATCTGGTGCAAATGGTCTTGCATCTTTGCAATTGCAAATTAGCGAGCACTAAAAAAATGTATAGCGATGCACCTGCTACACCCTTGCAAATAAGCAACACTAAAACGCCATTGTATTATTTGCAACACTGGTTTGCAAATTATCAGCTGCTGTCAAAAATAAAAACATTATAAACAAATAGAAGAAATAGAAAAATGTTTGTAAATTTTGTAAATTAAAAATCAAGAAATTTGTGCCTCATAAAAATATTTCTTACCTTCAATGTCCATAAATTTTTCATAAGCTTCATCATATAAAGCGTCAGTTAAAACTAACTCTAAAACTTTTTTCGGCATATTTTCCAACTTGAGCGAAAATTTTTTTTACAAACAATTTTTTTCTTCACCGATCAGCTGTGAATTAATGGTCTTTACAAGGGTTGCATAGAAACTACAAAAAAGACGTTCATTGGTGAAGGTAAATATTTGCAATTGCATAATTTTGCAAGCTCAGATGCGCAATATTCTGAATTGCCCTATAGAGAATAAGAATGGGGTTTGCAAATTATTCTTAAGATTTATTTGCGTACATGACACTAATTTAAAAATTATATTGCATGATTGGAAACTTTGCACAATAATGCCTTTGACCAAGTACTAATTTCCATTTTGCATAAAAATTTAACATTCCTTATGCGAGCAAAATTTGAGCGAATGACAATTATCTTTAGTGTGTGCTATATGTACATATATGTAAGTCAATCAAGAGAGAATATATGAGGAAAAAGTTAATCAAAGGATCGGAAATCTGTATATCAGGGACTTGCGGCTTAGAACAAGGTTAGACCGATTTCATTCAATATTCAGCGCTTAGCCACATTTTTACATTCGAGCCCTAATTGTGTTGTTTACAGAAACTTAAAATATTCATCTCAACCAAAAAAGGGAATTAAATCGAGAAAATTTTTGCTTTTCAATCGAGGTCGTAGATCACTTCAAGAATAATTTCGGGAAGGTCGTCCAAAATCAGTTTTTGTTCCGGAAACTATTGATGCTGTGCACAAATTGATATTGCAATATTGTCTTGTGACCTATCGTGGGTTAGATACAACTATTGACAATAGTGGCACTGGTATGAATGTGTGTTTCAAGATGAGCCGAATCCAACAAACATTGTTCGCGTACGAACGCCTTTTTGGAAAAACTAGACATGTCACCATACCATATGTCTGAAACAACGTAGAAAATAAATACGGAGTGGTATAAAACGATTTGTTTGCCAGTTGTCTTTCAAGAAATCAAGAAAACCACCGAAGACAGAGTACTACTCACAACGGCAATGCAAGCTTTCACATAATTGATATAATCAACCCAGATGCTGCTTTAGTGAGAAGTGGTGTGTTTCGGTGGCACCAGGCCTTTTTGTAGTGCCGAGAAGAGGTCGCTGATGAAGATCGCGCTGGGAGACCTGCGACTGCGACAAACACCGGCAATGCGACTCATGTGCGCAAAGTTTTGAAATCAGACCTTCGACTAAGTATTCGTTTAATTCCCTAGACGTTAAATTTATGAAGAGCTGTCGTTTATGACATTGTGTCGGAGCATTTGAACATGCGCAAGATGTGCGCGAAGATGGTCCCAAAAATGCTAACTGACGACCAGAACTTACAGGGAGTGGAAGTGTGCCAAGAAAAATTAAACAAGTGGTCCCCAATTTTTGAGTATGATCCCGAGACAAAGAGGCAGTCTTCCAAGTGACATCCTCCGGCAGAGAGGATCCAGGGAGCGTACACCTTGACTCTGAAGTCTATTCCGGAGAATGCCTTCCGTGACGCCTTCAATGCTTGGAAATCGCGCTTGTAACGATTGGTTCAATAATTTTTTTTAAATCGACTCAGTCCTATTACTTTCGGACAAACTGTATACTCGATAATAAGACTTACAAATCGACAAAACCCTTTCAACTTATCACAACGTCTTCAACTTTATAAGAAATAAACCAATATTTCTTATTGTTGCCCAAATTGTTCTGAATCGATTAAGTTCGGAGCGAATGTGGAATCCAACCATCCGTTCTACATAATTTGGCTCTAAATTATTTCGTAAATTCCATCTCACAAACCGAGTTGTTTTCTTATTTCATTAATCCGATTTTAACCCGAATTAATATCTTGAAGTTGAACAAAGTTCTTCGTTAAATTTTATAAAAGTAAATAACTTTTGCTTCAACTGAGGCCCGTTTTAGGAAAAATATATATTTTATGTGAGAAGAAAATGTTACACTAACTCATGTATCACATACTGTACATATAATACGCATACTTACATTAAGTAACGGAGTTGTTCGATGATATGCTTTCAGAGCCTTACACGAAATGTCGTAACTATGTAATGGGCGCTTAAATAACTATGCATAACATACACACATATTAATATCTTAACACGTGCAGAATTACACAACCGGATCCCTTCGTATATGTGCATAATTGTACATATATATGTACATAATAATGTTGGGTAATGTTAAAAAAATGCATATATATACACTATATGTAAAATTTATTTGAAGGATTAGCCTGTCTCAGTTGAACAACTTTTATATATGTATGTACATATTTAGAAGTGTATGTGCAGAGCTGATTCGTTTTTCTTATTTTCCGTGTCTAACTTGTTAGTCATTCTATTTACTATTATCAACGAGTTCATTTTCTTGCCTATTTTTCTTAAGATACTTTACGCTAAGTACTTTCGTCTGACTCCAAAGTCCACAATAGAGGGAGAGGCCTCCAAAGTGAAATGTTAAGTTAATCTGCGATTTATAAATCAGCGAATGAACTTAGGCAAGCACGTAAGCGCCAGTCTACGCAGCGTGATTTGACGGCAAGCCAATAAACTCGGGCTTATTTAAGTCAACAGACTTGTCTATGTATGTATGTACACAATTAGGTCTAAAACTTAATATAATATGTATTTATATTATTTTATCTGAATAGTATGTACCAAAAATATTTGAGAATATGTTACATAGTATGTCAAGTGTTAGATTCCAAGAAAAGTTCTCAGAGAAGCACCCAAGAACCAAGAAACTTGAATAGGTCGAGAGCGTAAAACAACAATCAGCGCAATCAACCTTCCGTTTGGCTGTCATGAATATATATACATACATATGTATAACGTAGCAAAAAATTCACTTTAACTAACAAAAACCGCACAAATTTAATTTCGTCCAGTTGACCTTCAATCGTTGTTTATTGAAAGGGGAAGGATTTAGTATGCCGTCCCAGGATTTCGGGTATAAAATGGGTATGGTGGGATAGAAGAGATTTTCTAAATCAAGAATATTAAAGTGCAAATTTAATTTTATGTCGAGAAAATACGTACTTCAAATAGTGGTAATTTTCAACTTTAAACGCGAATATCTCGAAAACTATGAGCTTCCTGCGGCTATATTCTTGATCTGGAGAATCTCTTCTATTCCACCATACCCGTTTTTTTCCCGAAATCCTGAGACGGTAAACTAAAGCTGACCCATTGAAAAAAGTACTTACGACATTATCGACAGAACTAACTGTTACACAACAAAATAACTTCAAATTGGAGACTCTGTTTAAAATTACAAAACGTTTAGTTTCCGTCAGCAATCAGGTATTTTATTTGCTAATGAAGGATTCGCCTGTCCAATTACGTCCCCATTTTTAAAGTTAAAAGCTTTTAAAAACTGTAACTCACGAATTTGTAAACACACACGCATTATTATAACAGAGAGTAAAGCTTCATGGAAACTCTAATCCGTTCATCGTTAATAATCGGTTGCGATTATTAAATGAATGTACCATATGTATGTACATAATTGATTCATGCCATGCTAGCCATTAAACCAGTTTAAAACCATACAATATAAACCACAAATGAATTACGAATAAATACATATACACATATAAAATAGGTGAGTGACGTAAAATCATTGCAATTATATTCATTCACTACGATCTTTATGTTAAACAAGGAAAGAGTTAATTCGGCTTCACAGCCGCTTTAATACTATAACTTTCACAGGTGTATTTTTACAGCATAAAACGGTACCAAATGTTCTTTATTCTAATTTTGATCAGAAATTGTATTGCTTTGGATAATAATCTCTTTCTTGAAGATACGTCGTTAAATGAAAAAGTTTTCCACACAAGCATTTTATTCCGATCGTTTATTTTGTATGGCAGTTATATGCTATAGTTTTCCGATTTTGGCGGTTTCGAAAAATAAGCAGCCTATTGTTGAGAAAAGTGCGCATATAAAATTTCATACCGATAACTCAAGAACTGAGTGACTATTTCACGTACATATGTATATGCACACAGCCAGATGAACATGGCTAAAACAACTCAACTCGACTGATCATTTATATATCTGATTGTTTCACTTTCCAGTATACAAATCAAGCACTAATGAATATATCGAAATAAAACTTTGCACAAATAGTGCTTTTAAGGTGTGTTTTCACCGAAAACATCGGTAAAAGTCTAAGATATATTATTAAAATTCGGCAAGAATATTTTCCTGCTAATAGTATGTCTGTAAAGTATGCTTCAGGTTAACATTTTCCTTACTCCCCTTACACCTAATAGAAAGATTTTTGAACTTCTAGTTGACTTTTTTGGGAATAATCGGCCAATATACAAGGTATCTCGATAAAAATAAGAGAGCGCATTTTACTCACAACAGCGTGTCTTTATGTTTCTTCTTCTTGATTGGCGTAGATACCGTTCCGCGTTCTTCTTCCTTTTCGCTGCTTGGCGTCAATTAGAGATTCCAAACGAAGTATCCACCTGCTCTTTCCAACGGAATGAAGGTCTTACTCCACTGATTCCCCCTTCGGGTACTGCGCGAATACTTTCAGTGCTGTAGTGTTTTCATCCATCTTGCCAGCGCAGCCACTGTCTCTTAATTCGCTGAACTATGTCAATGTATCATACAGCTCATCGTTCCATCGAATGCGATATTCGCCGTGACCAACACGCAAAGAACCATACCGCAGAACCTTTCTCTCCAAAACTGGTAACGTCGACTCATCAAGAGTATAAAATGTTTAGTTAGACCCGAACTAAGGTCTTTCCTACTTGTTACAGTATATCTTGTACATTTCTCCTTTTTCTTAAATACCTGCGCAGCACTCACTCGTTTGATGAGCGAGAAAACCATTTCAAAGTTTTATGAAATGAAAATAATAAGTGGCAACACACAACAAGTTGCATTCTTTACACAAAATATACGAGGTATTCACTTACCAATTCTTACCGAAGTTCGCAATTCCAATTCTGAAAACTCATAAGACCCGCAAGCCAAGTAGCAACAATGCATATAAATAACAAGTGTACCCCACAGCTCACACAGCGCGGTGTGCTTTTATGGCATCTAAGCAAGAATTTGTTGCAAACCAATTGAACAATTCTCTTTCACGACCAGGACAAATACTTACATGTATACATATTTACACATTTGCAAATGGTTACGAATAGGCGCACTTTATTTATATACATATGTATATGTAAGTATTGTACATCTATCTAATCTAGTCGAATGATTATTTCATGCCATCAATGAAAATGTACTTCAGCAATTGCTTATTTCACTTTAACGGATGGTGAAAATTCACAAAGTGATACGCACCAACAAGGGAAATGTTGCAATAACTCTTATTGTTATTATTTTAGGTATAATAAATAATATAAAGATTTCGATGTTTATAAAAACCTTATTTAAAGTAATATTTGAGATGACATTAATATCTGTATTTAACGTTTTTGATATTTTTTCTACAAGCATTTTTTAAAAAGTAAGAAAGAGTTAAATTCGAATGTAACCGAAATTTTTACAAGATCAACAATTGAGCCTCTGGTAGAAAAATTTGAATCCATAGGCACGGTACAAAATGTTCCCGTCACTAACGCATCAATTGAGGAAGACCCAAATCGTTCTCAAGCGTTGGGTATCTCTGTGACGTCGTAGTGGCGAATTTTGCGAAAAGATCCTGGCCTTCATCCTTACAAGATCAAATTGACACAAGAACCAAAGCTGCTTGACCACCAGAATTGTCTTATGTTCAGGAATTGGGCTGAGCAACAACTTTAAAATATCCGGATTTTTATCGAAAAATTATCTTCAGCGATAAGGCATATTTCTGGCTGAGTGGCTTCGTCAATAAGCGAAATATGCGTTATAGGTCAGGCAACAATTCACACGTCCTCCATGAGTCACCATTGCATCCCGAAAAAATTACGGCTTGGTGCGGTTTATGGGCCGACTAAGTCAATGGACCGTAGTTCTTCCGTAATGATCAGGACCGGTACGTTACTGTGAATAGGAATCGCTACCGCTCTTTGATTTGATTTCTCAAATCCAACCTAAACTGCTTAAGCCCCTACGTACCGAATATGTGGACCCCAGTGTCTATAGTTGACTTTTGATTGAAAATATCGGTCAATGTATGGGATATAATTGAAAGTTTGAGGGAATGCTTTCATTAAAATAGTATGTTTGCGTGTTACAAAATAAAGATTTTCCAACTTCGGTGTGACTGTATACCCCATATGTATATCGGCCAATATGTGAGTTATCTTAATAAAATTGAGAGAGAATGTTTTTCTAACATCGGTACTTCAAACACATACTACATTACTAACAAACTTTATGTACTTGAAGGGACTTCCCTGACTTTAATCCTTGCTAGTTGCAAGATTATGAAAGGTTCGGTTATACCCGAACTTTCTTCTGCTTCTTTACTTGTTTAATATGGAAAGTATATAAATAGGAATATCAGAAGAATGAGCGCTTCATTACTTTTACAATGATATAAAGTTGATTCTATGAAATTTTATTGTACCAAATTTTATTGACTTGTCTCAAAATTCACTGCAAGGTTACACATTTTTACGCTTTAGACCAAGAAATCTGCTCAATGCCCATTTTAGGTACAAATAGCTTAATCCCAATATTCTACGTCCTTTTTTGTGTCAAAAGAAAACATAACGCTTATAAAAGTTTGCTGATGGCGACTTGAATGTTGTCGCTTCCGCATTTCTAAGTTGCATGCAAATACATACACGCATATACATAAGTACTTATATGCACATATGTATTTGCACAAATGTTCAAAAACATAGGCTCTTTTATATACATAACTACTCGTCTATGAGTATGGTTTGTTTACTTATGCATTTCTATTGGCTGCTGTTGGGGCAAATGCCTGTGACACTTGATTAGTACGTTGAACTGTGCTAGATGACAAAAGAATGTGCATGATATCCTTGCAGTTACGCTGGTCGTCACACATGCTTACACATATATTTATAAGCAGTGTTTGATAGCAAAGGCAGCGTCGGTGAAGCTCATTTGAGACAAAAGAGATAAGTGGAGCATTCCACTTCAACGCTTCGTGTAAGGAGGTGAAGTTATTGACTAAGTTTGCTACACCATGTTGATTTCGAAAACTCTTACATTCACCACTTACATATGTATGTATATGAAGAACTCGTGAACTTTTTATAATAGATAAAATGAATATTCGTCGAATTGCATTTGCTTTTATTCAGAAAACAAGAGCATAAAAAAAATGTTTCAGCCACACGTTCCATACAAAAAATTGTTGGGACTTGAGACTTTATTTTATAAAGTGAAGTGTACAAAAATTTTACACGCAGTTGAAATATTTATATATTTATGAAAGAAATCCTCTTAATTTAATTAATTTATCACACATTTTTACCAGCACAAAGTCAGATGGAAAGTCCAAATGTCCGATCCTTATGTCGCGATCATTGATTGCATTAACTTTTGACATTACTTAAGAATGCTCGAGCGTATGTTTCCCAGCGATTTTATGAAAATAACTTACATATTGATCGACATATCCAGTACAATGTCTGCTAAAATAATGAAAATTGAAGAAAAATTTTACACATTTTCATAATTTATCTGTAGCATATCCCATATTATGATTTTCATTAATTTCCTTAAAACAGATACGTTCTCTTAATGTCCTTAAGAAATTTCATATGTTCATAAAGTCTCTCTGACAATCGAAAATCTTTATATTAGCTCAAGGGGGCTAATGAAAGCGTAGACCAGATTTTACCCTATTTGTATTCAAGAACATTCTGTCATCATGAAAAGATTCTCTGTGAATTTCAATAATACAGTTCAGGGTTTTACTGATATTAGATCTACATGTTTTGTGTCTGTGGACTTGAAAAGCTTTTGCCTGATTTTCACTATTTCTTGGTCTATAGATGGCATGCCTCAGAAAACTATTTGCTCAAAGCATCCCATTTTACCCATCTCTTTACTGGTTATTGATTTATATTTTGAAAAGTCAACGATTCATATAAATAAATCACTAAAATTATTATATAAGAGAAGTAGACATGGTTGTTTTCCGATTTCGCCCCCTTTTATTCACTGAATTTGGTTCTGATTATCTGAATTATTTTTTTAAAGTACATAAATAAATGGTCGAATGACTTCCTTTCAGCAAATTTGGTTTTAATAGCTTCAGTGGTTTGTCAGATATGCTTATTAAACTTACATATTAGAGAGTGGGGCTACGCCCACTTTTTAAAAATTGTTATCCCACAGATATGCCTTTACACTGTGATACCTTGTACCAAAACACGGATTTCTATCTTAATTTTGAGCTTAGTAATAGCAATTTATACCATGTTTTGTCTTACCGACATATTGCAGGTGCGGCAATCGTTCGGCCCATCTCCATGGAAGTATCTACGAACTCGTAATTTTTTGTATGCTAAGATCTATCTCGTTTAGTTTTAGATGATACGTACAACCGTTAGGTGAACGAATCTATTATATTCTGTAACAACAGAGACGTCAACCAAAGAATCGCAATTCGTTAATTAGGCATATGAGGCTTTGACCAAAGCCTAGATCAATTTCATTCATATTCATAGGTGAAACAGACAATTTTATGAAAACTTGTACATTTACTTCTATTAAAGTATTCACATTTTCTCCGGTGGAAAATGAAATTATTATATAGTCTACACAGAAAGCAAAGAAAGACATAGACTTGAGTACGGGAAGTAGGCGTGGTTGTAGATCGATTGTATCCCGATTTAACATAGAAATGTCATAGTAATAATATCTACAGAAATTGATTGAAATTGGTCGAACAGTTTCGGAGATATGTGATATTCTATAAATGTGAGTGCGGATTCATGCCCACTTTTCAAAGATTTTCAAACCACAAGTGTTTCTCTTAATGTGATTCGTTGTAACAAATATCGGATTTGTATTTTAATGTGTTGCATCTTCTTCTTCTTATTTGGCGTAGACACCGCTTACGCGATTATAGCCGAGTTAACAACAGCGCGCCAGTCGTTTCTTCTTTTCGCTAAGTGGCGCCAATTGGATATCCCAAGCGAAGCCAGGTCCTTCTCCACTTGGTCCTTCCAACGGAGTGGAGGTCTTCCTCTGCTTCCCCCGGCGGGTACTGTGTCGAATACTTTCGGAGCTGGAGTGTTTTCGTCCACTCGGACAACATGACCTAGCCAGGGTAACGGCTGTCTTTTAATTCGCTGAACTTTGTCAATGTCGTCGTACATCTCGTACAGCCCATCGTTCCATCGAATGCGATATTCGCCGTGGCCAACATGCAAAGGACCATAAATCTTTCGCAGAACTTTTCTCTCAAAAACTCGCAACGTCGACTCATCCGTTGTTGACATCGTCCGACCCTATGCACCATATAGCAGGACGGGAATTATGAGTGACTTATAGAGTTTGGTTCTCAATTGCCTACACAGTCCGAAGTAGCACCTGTTGACAAGAGTTATCTGCATGGGATTTCTAGGCTGACATTGTTGGTGGTGTTTACGCTGGTTCCAAGGTAGACGAAATTATCTACAACTTCAAAGTTATGACTGTCAACAGTGACGTAAGTGCCAAGTCGCGAGTGCGACGACTGTTTGTTTGATGACATGAGATATTTCGTCTTGCCCTCGTTTTGCTCCCTTGTCCAGTCTGGAAAGAGCAGAACTAACGGCGCGGGTATTGAGGCCGATGATATCAATATCATCGGCTTACACCAGCAGCTGTACACTCTTATAGAAGATGGTACCTTCTCTATTTAGTTCTGCAGCTCGCACTATTTTCTCCAGCAGCAGATTGAAGAATCGCCTTGCCTGAAACCTCGTTTGGTATCGAACGGCTCGGAGAGGTCCTTCCCGATTCTGACAGAACTTTTGGTGTTGCACAACGTCAGCTTACACAGCCGTATTAGTTTTGCGGGGATACCAAATTCAGACATCGCGGCATAAAGGCAACTCATTTTCGTGATGTCGAAAGCAGCTTTGAAATCGACGAAGAGGTGGTGTGTGTCGATTCTCCTTTCACGGGTCTTTTCCAAGATTTGGCGTATGGTGAATATGTGGTCGGTTGTTGATTTGCCAGGTCTACAGGCACACTAATAAGGTCCAATCAGTTTATTGGCGGTGGGCTTTAATCTTTCACATAATGCGCTTGATAGAACCTTATACGCGATGTTTAGTAGAGGATCCCACGGTAGTTGGCGCAGATTTTGGGGTCTCTTTTTTTATGGATTCGGCATAGCACACTTAAGTTCCAATCGTTGGGCATGCTTTCGTCCGATCACACTTCAAAAAGAAGCTAATGCATGCTCCTTATCAGTTCTTCGCCGCCTTGTTTGAATAGCTCGGCTAGCAATCCATCGGCCCCTGCCGCTTTGTTGTTCTTCAGGCGGGCAATTACTATTCGAACTTCTTCATGGTCGTGTAATGGAACGTCTGCTCCATCGTCATCGATTGGGGAATCGAGTTTGTCTTCTCCTGGCGTTGTGCGTTCACTGCCATTCAGCAGGTTGGAGAAGTATTCCCTCCATAATTTCAGTATGCTCTTGGCATCGGTGACTAGATCACCTTTAGGGGTTCTACAAGAGTATGCTCCGGTCTTGAAACCTTCTGTAGGCCGCCGCATTTTTCGTAGAATTTTCGAGAATTACCCCTGCCGTCCAGCTTATCAAGCTCTTCGTACTCACGCTTTTCGGCGTCTTTCTTTTTCTGTCTGCAAATGCG
>JAPZAG010002868.1:0-13806 GCA_027475135.1 Bactrocera correcta | reverse complement strand
CATATTTTAGGCAAATTACCAATTCTCTGCTGACGAAATAAGAGTGTTGCGCGAATGTAACTCTGAATCTTTCTTTCAACGTTCTCTGCCTTTAGGAACTGCATTGGGGGTTGGCGCATATTTGGCGGTGAAGAATGGTTTTTTACAAGTAAGTTGTACAAAATATTTGGGTAAATTTTAGAATAGCATCCCCGGATTTCGGGTTTAAAATGGGTATGTACGGATAGAGGAGGTATTCCAAACCAAGAATATATGTATATAGTACATATAGTTGCCGCTGACTTGTGGTTTTTGAGATAATTGCATTAATGTTCAAAAATGCTACTATTTAAAATGCGTATTTTTTCCCATTTATAATGAATTTTATGGTTATATTCTTAACTTTTATATCAACACTTCATTAAGTCGTTTCTAACCATTTATTTTATATTAAATAGTGCAAAAATAACTTTTATTCAACATTTAACTTTTGTTCATTTATTTTTGTTCGTTCAATAAGAAAAGAGTTGCATTCTAACTAATGCCGTTCATAAAGAAAACAAATAAAACCCAATGGCAGGAAATATATAACACTTTAGTTTTCCGCATAGAATTCCTTTCTGCATTGGCGCTTCAAAAAAATAACGCTCGGTTGGTCCAACACCTGGGCGCGCTCAGATCTTTTGCGTTGAACTCCTTTTTGCGTTGGCAGCCTTCGGACGCGCTTCAAAAAAAAAATTACCCTTTGTCGGACCAACACCTGGACGTACTCAGTTTATTTGAGTTCAAATCCTTTTTCCCCGATCCAACTCCGGGATTTATCAAAATAATAAGGATTCTGAAAGATTTTACATTACTCATCACACGATAATGAATTTAGTTATGACGTCATAATCTTTCTTTTTTCTTATTTTTACTCCATTACAAAATATGGTAACACTAATTTTTTGCTTGTTTACAACCACTTTCTTATTTTATGAATAAATGGATTTTGACTAAAGTTGGAAATGGAATTAAAGTCATTTTTGCACTATTTAATTTAAAGAATGAAACGAATTAGTGTAGCTTTAGTGGATATAAAAGTATAAACTAAATAAGTATAAAATGCTTTAAAAATCGGAGAAACACGCATTTTAAATAGTTGATTTTTTGAACTTTAAATGAAAATATCTCAAAAACCATATGCAACTATATGTATATATGTTTTTGATCTGGAGGACCTCCTCTATCCGTACATACCCATTTTAACCCCGAAATTCGGGAATGCTATTCTAAATCGCAGCCATCGGGCCGGCTTTAGCATACCATCCCACGATTTCAGTGTTAAAAGTGGAATGGTTGTTTATAGCTGATGCTCCAGATTAAGAATATATACAAATAACTATTGCCGCCGCAAACTTATAGTTTTAGAGATATTTGCATTTAAAGTTGAAAAGTTCGCAAATTTATTTCTGCAATTTCTCGATTTATGATAACTTTTTCTTTCATATTATGCACTTTTTATACACTTACACTTCACTGCAATATTTGTATATATTTATTACTTAGATATTTGCTTGAAACAAGCATTTTATTTTTTACACAAATTTCACTACATGCACAATAATATAAGTGTTCTGTGTTGTAAAATAATAAGTGTCACAATATCCAAAATGATTGAAAACAATAAAAATAAATATTCCTGGCCGATCCAACACCGGGGTGTGTCAAATTTTTTTCGAGTAAAACTCCTTTTTGCGTTGGAGACCTTCGGCCGCGCTTCAAAAAAAATAAATAAATAAAAATAACTCTGGCCGATCCAACATCGTGGTGTGTCAGGTTTTATTCGAGTAAAAAATAAAAATAAAAAATAACTCTGGCCGATCCAACACCAGGGTGTGTCAAGTTTTTTTTTTTTTTTTTTGAGTAAATTTTTTGTTTTGCTTTTAGTCATGATATAGCAAGAATAGGGATAATGATTTATGTATTTGGGGTATAAATACGGTGACCATAAATATGAATCGAAAATGCAGGACAATTTTTCAAATGATGTATGTATGTACATATTTTTATTTACGCAACATTAAAATAATAAATATATATATATTTTATATATAAATATTTTTCAATCCAATTTTAACTTGAAACATAAATCACATTTTCTTCATTGGTATGCATATTTTTTAATATGAGAGTACAAAAACTTATTGTAAATGATAAAATGCTTGTCAAAATAATAGCACCTTGATATTTAAACCATTTTCCCTACAGTTCTTTAATGTTCATAAATTTTGTATAAGGTTTTGTTAATTTTATAACTACAACCATATAAATCCACATTTCAAACCTTATACAAAAGAGATACAAAATTAACAAATTTTCACTTCCATTTTTGGTTCACATCAAATTTAGACACTACATTGGAAATTTGAGCTGTTAAAATATCTGACGATTCACCTGACACTTCCTTTACATCCAATATTCTGACAAGCACCGGACAAATCTTAATGCTGCCGTGATTTGAACAATCGGAGAGAATGGAAATAAAATTAACTTCCCGCAAATCAGCTTCGATTTGTTGCAATACGTGTGGTACTAATATATTACACACAATAGCTTCAGTTTTAGTGCGAGCGGATGAATAGTTTTCGTCAAAACATCTTTCAATTAATTTTGATGTGCAATCATTAGAACGAAACGAAAAGTTGTGGTTTACCGTGTGGTACGCCCAAGTACCTTCATTGATGCTGGTCTTCATTCCCTGATCATCCGTTGTACGTAGTCGCACAAAGTTGAGAGCGGATTGACTGGTTGAAGCTTCAAAATCAGCCTTACGATGTTTTTGCGATATCAAATGGCGTTCAATATCACATTTACCACCATTAGCAATGGAAAAAACAGCACTGCACTTCAAACATTTCACTTCATTCTCATGTGCAGCCTTTTTTTATAAACGCTTACTTCTCTTTCAAATTATTGTTGAATGTGCATTTTCTATGTGGAGCCATAACACTACAATAAAAAAAGTATTTAATTGAAGTGTTCAAACAATTTTCTGAAGACTTACCAATTTTGTTTGCTATTTCTTGTTCGATGGTCAATCGTTGCGCAGCATTCATGAAAATTGCATTGCAAGAAACATATGTATGTTCATTAGAAATGGCAGTTATTATCGACAACTGCCTACATTTTGATTAGTAAAGGGCTGGCACCGCACATTTTTAAGTATCGAATAAAATGCGGGACAAAGGCAGGACACTTGGGAAAAAACAGTACAATTTCAGGTTTTTCTGTTTCGAAAAATTACGCAGGACAAAGGTTTGAAAAACAGTACGGTCCTGCAAAAAACACTATGGATGGTCACCGAAGGTATAAACCTATTTTTCATTCATTTTTATTCGTTTGATAAATGTGTAATTATGGCAACAATTATTATCTGTCAACACGGAACACTTTTGTTATTGTGCATTTAATGAAATTTGAGTTAAATATAAAATGCTTATTTTAAGCAAATATATAAATAATGACTGAAAAATAAATATGTAGAAACAATGTAGTGAAGTGTAAATGTATAAAAAGTGCATAATATGAAAGAAATAATTATCATAAATCGAGAAATTGCAGAATTAAATTTGCGAACTTTTCAACTTTAAATGCAAATATCTCGAAAACTAGAAGCGGTGGTTATAATTAAATGTTTTCTTAATCTGGAGCATCAGTCCTACCACTTTTAACCCTGAAACCGTGGGATAGTATACTAAAGACTCCCCTTTTTCAAAAAGGTTTCCACTCTCTAAAGCAGAGAGAGAAACAAAATTCGACACATTTTGTTTTAACCGCCGCCATGTTGTCAAATTTCAAAAAAAAAAAAAAAAAAAAAGGGCTTCTGGTAGCGACGTTCTTAGAGATTAATAACACTGGTAAACAAAAGTACACATGTTTTTTGTGACATGAACAGAACAAAGTGTTTATTATGTAGAAATTGCGACAAATGCAGAAAATAGCTATAGATTTCTTCCTATCACCTATCACGTATTGGTTTGCTAAGAGAACTTTTGTTAAAAAAAAAACAACGATATGGACATTATTTTATTAACCAAGATAGATAAATAATTGAGGAACGCACCGCGACCTTAGGTCTATTGTGCCCTCTCCTAACTCACAGGTACTCACTTAGCCGCAGCATATAGATAAAATCCAATATTCATCCCTATCCGGAAACATGGATCCAAGGGCTTTCGACCTGCGTCTATAGACTGCTATGCAGTCGATTAGCAGGTGTTCCGGGGTTTCAGGCTCCCTGTCGCAAAACCGGCAGTTAGCGCAAGAGGATAGGCCCATGTTAAAAAAAATGTCTATTCAACTTGCAGTGGCCGATGTAAAATGCGACCAGTAGACTGAGTTTATCCCTTGGGAGGTTAACTGTATATACCTCTATGACCAGGTACCCAGATTAGGTGCACCTGGTTTCGTTCAGTTAGGCTGTTCAACCGTTCTCTACACTCCTGCACTAGCAGCGATTTGATCTCATAAGAGGAGATCGCTTTTAGTGCCGCTTTACTATCGCTAAGTATAGTTATTCGCTTATTGCGATAGTTGCGATGGAGGTTTATGTTGTTGTTGTTGTTTTAACGGATTATCTAGTCCCCGTTAGGATGGTAAGGGTCACTTGTGTTGTCGTCGCCGTCATCTAACGGGAGGACCAAGAAACGTGCTGTTTCGACGGGGTCGGACCAGAGGGAGGAGGGTGTTAGATGAGTAGGGTTCGTAGGGCATGCAAAGAGGTGGTCAGTGTCATGCGGAGACTCGTTGCATGCAGGACATACATTGGGTATGTCAGGGTCTATTCTAGATAAGTAGGAGTTTCTTCGTCTGCTATGGGTGGTGATTTGACTCCACGAACGCCATTCACGAGAAGAGAGTCGGTGAAGGTGTTAATGGTTCCGCTGTGAATGGCGGTCAGTACATAAAGAAAGTCAGTTGCGTCCGAAGTCCGGTCGGCGTACTGTACGACGTAGTCGAGGAGAGACCTTTTGACGCTTCTAGGAGGCGGTTCCGCTCCTAGCAGATGGCTGCAGGGGTGATTTCTACAAAAACATCCCAGCAGGAAATGCTTGGATAGGAGTTCACTATGCTCCTTAACTGGGAGCATAATCGTCTCACTGTGCAGGTGTTCTATGAGAGACATCAAAAGGCATCCCGTCGTGGTCCGGAGTGCGGTATTTTGACAGATGTGAAGTTTCCTCATCTGCGTGCAACTGCATCCAGGCGACCATATTAGTGCTGCGTAGTTAAGGAGCTTTATCTCTATACACCGACTTATGGCAAAGACTTTTGCCTGAAAAATGCTCGGAAAGCTTGGTGCGTGAACGCGCGATCCCTGCTTCGACGTTTTCGAGCCGTCGGTGTACCACTTCAACGTGTTATCCCTCAGCATTAGAATGGAGTCGTTCCACTCATTCTTGCTGCCGAGGGTAACCTTAAACTTCTTCGTGAAGTTAGTTGTTTTGGTAATGCTGTCCTTCGGGAGGAGGGCTATTGGAATATTGCCACTTATCACTTCCATCCTCTGGGACGAGATTACCTCGCCTTTGCCACACCCCTCTGCTGTTATTTGCAGAAGTGAGTGCTTGGCTACTTGACCGATCACCATATGAAGCAGTGTGAGTTCCAGCAGGACCTCCAGAGCTGCCGTTGGGCAAGTTCGCATTGCGCCCGTCCTGCAGACGAAGGCTAGCCGCTGCAGCTTTGATAATTGGGTTCCTACTGAAGCCTGCGACGTTATTGAGACCCAGGACACCGCCCCGTACGTGATTATCGGTCGCACAATCATGGTGTACAACTACCTAACGATCATAGGCTTGCAGTCCCAGGTTTTTCCCGCCAGCCGATTGCACACCATTAATGCTTTTGTTGCTTTGACCAAGGTCTGGTTCACATGCTGCTTCCACCGCAAAGTTGAATCCAGCGTGAGACCAAGATGTTTGACCTTGCTATTCATCTCGATCTCTCTACCCCCAAATGTGAGATTCCTGAGACCGCGTAGGGACTTTCGTCTTGTAAACGGAACTATGGTCGTCTTTGAGGGGTTGATATTCAATTCAACCCATACCACCTCTTTGCCAGGTTTAGACCTCGTTGTACCAGGTCGCAGAGAGTGTCCTCAAATTTACCTCTGGCTATAATTACAATGTCATCCGCGTACCCTTGGCAGCGGATCCGATTGTCAGTTAGCAGTGTTAACAGGTCGTCCACGACAAGGCTCCATTGCAGTAGTGATAGCACACCTCCCTGTGGGCAGCCTCTTGTTGTGTGAAGACGAATCCTTGCACCTCCTACTGTAGTCTCAGCAATTCTGATGCGCAGTACGGTCTCTATCCATCTACGCACCGGTCCTGCCAAACTCCCTTTCTCCAGTGCCCTGGCTACACTCCTGTGAAATGTGTTGTCAAAGGCATCTTCGATGTCCAAGAAGGCGCATAGCATCACTTCCTCTCTCTCCAGTGAAATCTCTATCTCAGAGGTTAACTGGTACAGAGCCGTATTGGTGGATCTTCCCGCTCTGTATGCACGCTGAGCAATCTTCAGCGCTTTCGACCTTATGTCATAGTCTATGATCTTTTCCATAGTTTTTAGTAGGAAAAAAGTTAGGCTAATTGGCCTGAATGATTTAGCCAGAGAATATTCCTTCCTTCCTACTTTGAGTATGAAGATCACCTCAGATGTCCTCCATAAATCAGGGATGTACGCCATTGCGAGGCTCTCACTCAGCAGCCGAACCAGGTGTGGCAGCAGAATCTGCTCACCCTATTGTAAAAGCGCTGGGAAGATGCCGTCCACTCCCGGAGACTTGAATTTCTCAAACGAGGCCATTGCCCACTTGATCGAGTCCGCAGTGAATAATTGTTTAGCTATTACCCAATCAGAGCGGGATGGCCTGTGATCAATTACGGGTAGACACTGGTCTTCCGCGCTGACATTTTCACAGGATCTCTTAAAGCTAGCCTGTTTAGCAGACCTAATCTCCTTATTATATAGGGTGAGGTTGCTCCTGTATTCTTCCCAGACCCCTGTACATTTTGCTCTATTAAATAGACAGCGTACTTGTTTCCTGAGGTCTGCAAGCTTCCTTGACCACCAGGGACAGTTGCGCCTGTCTATGGGCACTTTTAGAGGGCAACTGCCATTGTACGCGTTAATGATAGACCCGTTCAGCGCAACTAAAGCTGAGACCCTCCATCGTGAGACCCAACCATTTGCAGGCTAGTTGCCGAAAGTGATAGCAAGCACTTCTCTTCTGCTTATTAAACAAAGAGTACCTTAAAATGTTACTGGCTATGTTTTTCGGCGATATTTTGTTTTTGGAGTATCCCTTAATAATTTCCAGCAGTAATCGGCAAGCAAACTGGCATTCCCCTTGCCTTGGTACCGTTTCCCCTTAGCAGAAATGCCTTGGTGGAAACGTTCCCCATGATCGTCACTTACGGTCCTTAAATTTTCGGGGAAAATCCAGTTGGGAGTCCAAAAAGTGAATTTTAAGGGACATGGTGCAAATCATTTTTTTATAGGCAGTCAGTAGTTCAGTCACAAGATCTTTTTAAATGTCAGCTTTCACCTTTCCAAGAAAATTTTAAACAACGTTTTTAATGGAACTCCACGCTCGTATTTCAGTTTCATTGAGCATTTCCTAAAATGTTTCATCTTTCATTAGTTATCTTATTTGCGGACACACAAATATGCTCTCTTTAATTTTTGCTTCACTTCTTCCATTTCTCTCCATTGCCTTAACAAAAGTCTTCATTAAACCCAATTTAATAGGCAAAAGGTCGGAATACCTTTTTGGGAATCAAACTGGTAGCGTTTTTTGTCCCGTACTGGCCGCAGCTCGGAGTGGTCATGTGAATTTGCAGATTAGCCAGAAGTTACACGAAGGTAAATCAGGTGAAGGCTGTAGTTGCGGCATGATATTAGTTGAAAATGTGGCGAAATGTTCTCGAAAAACTAATGCAGTATTAATTCAGCTTTCAATTTGATCACAGTGGTATTCAGGGGTGTTGTGGAATCTGATAGTTGTCGGAATCAGAATTGAAACCGATCAAAAAAAGCAGTAGGTGTTATGAATTCAGATATTATTGGTTTGATATTCGAAACAGAATTTGTATCGGTTTTGGGTGTCACGGAAACCAATTTTATCGGTTTTGCTGTCAGAAACAAAACAAGAAGATAGTCGCACACAGATTTGAAATGCCAGTTAAGAAATCAAGTTATTTTAATGTTACGAATTAATTTATCTTTATTTCTATAGGAGAAAACATAAGAATAAAACACGAAATGTCTTAGTTATTGAGTTTTTGAAAAAAAAAATCCCGATATTTAAGAGGGGAGCCTTTTTTAGAGGCTTAGAAAAAAGGGTTTTTTTTTTTTAGGGAAGGAAAGAAATAATTGATTGAAGCGAAATTTCTAGGATTTATAGTTATATATTTAAACATCATCCGCAAATTTTATTGATACGAAATCTTTTACATTTGTCTTTGAAAAGCAATTGCCAGATGCTTATCGCATGTGCATATGCCAGACGGCGGTCAGGATGCAGGTCGCGATTTCTATCGGAAACAAAAAATTCAAAGAGATTCATATATTTTAATAACTTATGTTGGGAAAATATAAAATTTTTTAAAATTTGAAAAAAAAACTGATTTTGGTCTAAAAAAATTTTACTTTAAATATAAGTATGTTCAAACTTAACTTTTCTTAGTTTTTTTTTAGTTTAAATAGAAGATAATTTAATGCCAAAGGTAATAAACTTTGCCCCAATTCCATGACTTTTAGTTTTTTTTTTTCTATCCTGTCCGCCAATTAAGAAAAATTGTAAAAATGAAAAAAACGAAATTTAACACCCAAATGCGTCATTATTCATTCAATAAATGTTATCTTTTAAAATCTTTCTTTAATTCGGAGCTCATTAAAAACTTTAATAGGATTGCTTGTATGTATTCATTTGCAAGTTTTGTCACATCAGTAAACAGCTGGTTCGAATATTGGTTTTACGTATGTTCGAAAAGACGAAAATCCAATCAGATTCTGTGACACCATTTAAAATCAGAATTGGTTTGCAATTCTGACAGCTAAGCAATTCTGTCTTGGATTCCACAACACCCCTGATTGTAAAATCTAAAGCCGCATGTTACAGAATGTCTGTGGATGATGAAATAATTCTGTTTCAGATTTGACTTCAGGGTATCAAACTGCATTAAAAACACCTAAGAATTTTCATGACACAAATTATGTGTCTCTAGTGTAATCTTTTTGAAATTTTTGTTTTATACCAAAATCGTGGACATCTTATGGAACCTTTTTTTTACGTGTCATTTCAACAATTTATTTAACTATTATACAACTAATAAATAAACATAAAAATATCATTTAGTATTCGTCATAAATTTATTTATTTATAAAAAAAATCGGACCGATTAGTTAATTTCGACATTACAAAAAAAGTCGAGAAAATCAGTGATTTTTCGGAGGATCATTCTGAGACGATCCCTTAAAGGTTCCACTGTGAATGGTCGTCAGTGCATGTCTGCCCGTCGACGTAGTTATGGAAAGACCTATAAATGATTCTAGGAGTGTGCTCTGCTTCATGCGGCTAGCGACTTGCGATTTTTTGGGACTCTGCACCCTGGACGTTACGCGGTTTTATGAGAAATAAAGGAGCACTGGGGTCGAATCGTTACATCCGTGAACGTATCACTCGTCACGTAAAAGCCTGTATTTTGAATTATGACATACGTTATCGTATCGCTTCTATCGTAATCTGGCATGATGACATATGTACGTGAACGAGTATATAAACGTATCCGTTCGTTCGAATTGTTATTCGAACGCAAATTATTATTCGTAATATATAAATGGGAGTCATGTGTAGAAGTTCACGCAAGTGAGGAAAGTTCTCTGATCGCCATTCACTTGGGAGTGGCCAGAAACGATTCTTTTACATATGACTCAAGCAGCTCACGACTTCCGGTCTTTGACCAAGTATCCTCTGGGTAGCCTAAGAACATCCGTTTGAAGGCGAGCTAAAGTGAGAAGGCGAAATATTCCCTACTTAGGATTGTGCGCTGGATTTGGGACTCGCCACGTAAAAAAACACCCCCAATGAAAAACAAACGACAGCCTCTGATAAGTGTCCCCCCTTCTGATGACGACCATGGCAAACGAATTAAAAATTATGATTTGAGGGCATGCACCTGGAATGTCCGGTCCCTTAATTGGGAAGGTGCCGCTGCCCAGCTGGTAGATGTCCTCGTAAATATAAAGGCTGACATCACCGCCGTCCAAGAAATGCGATGGACGGGACAAGGACAGAGACAAGTAGGTCCTTGTGACATTTACTACAGTGGCCATATAAAGGAGCGCAAGTTAGGTGTTGGATTTGTGGTGGGAGAGAGACTCCGTCTCCGAGTACTATCATTCACTCCGAAGAATGAACGTCTAGCCACAATCCGCATTAAAGCGAGGTTCTTCAACATATCGCTGATTTGCGCCCACGCCCCGACGGAAGAGAAGGACGATGTGACCAAAGATGCCTTTTATGAGTGCTTGGAGCGCACTTATGAGAGATGCCCTCGTCACGATGTCAAAATCGTGCTTGGCGACTTCAATGCCAGGGTGGGCAAAGAAGGTATCTTTGGCACTACGGTCGGTAAATTCAGCCTCCACGAGGAAACATCCCCAAATGGGTTGAACCTGATCGACTTCACCGGGGCCCGAAATATGGTTATCTGTAGTACTAGATTCCAGCATAAAAAGATACATCAAGCTACCTGGCTGTCTCCGGATCGAAAAACCACCAACCAGATCGATCATGTTGTGATAGACGGAAGACACGTCTCCAGTGTTTTAGATGTGCGTGCAGTCCGAGGTCCTAACATCGACTCGGACCACTATATTGTTGCAGCCAAAATTCGCACCCGCCTCTGTGCAGCAAAAAACGCACGCCAACAAACACAAGGATGGTTCGACGTCGAGAAGCTGCAATCACAACAGACAGCCGAACGTTTTTCTACTCGACTTGCACTCCTGCTCTCTGAGAGCACTCGTCAACAACTCGGTATAAGGGAACTGTGGGACGGCATTTCAAACTCCTTACGTACAGCTGCAACCGAAACCATTGGTTTTCGGAAAGTGCAAAAGAACAGCTGGTACCACGAGGAGTGCCGTGTCGCAGCGGAGAGAAAACAGGCTGCCTACCTCGCAACGTTACGATCGACCAAAACACGTGTGGGATGGGATAGATACCGAGAGTTGAAGAGGGAAGCGAGACGCATTTGTAGACAGAAAAAGAAAGAGGCCGAAATGCGTGAGTACGAAGAGCTTGATAAGCTGGCCGACAGGGGTAATGCTCGAAAATTCTACGAAAAGATGCGGCGGCTTACAGAAGGTTTCAAGACCGGAGCATACTCTTGTAGAACCCCCAAAGGTGATCTAGTTACCGATGCCTAGAGCATACTTAAATTATGGAAGGAACACTTCTCCAGCCTACTGAATGGCAGTGAACTCACAACACCAGGAGAAAACGAACCCGATACCCCAATCGATGACGATGGAGCAGACATTCCATTGCCCGACCATGAAGAAGTTCGAATAGCAATTGCCCGCCTGAAAAACAACAAAGCGTCAGGGGCCGATGGATTGCCGGCCGAGCTTCAGCTTCTTTGCAAAATATGGTCGGACGAAAGTATGCCCAACGATTGGAATTTAAGTGTGCTATGCCCAATCCATAAAAAAGGAGACCCCACAATCTGCGCCAACTACCGTGGGATTAGCCTCCTCAACATCGCATATAAGGTTCTGTCGAGCGTATTGTGTGAAAGATTAAAGCCCACCGTCAACAAACTGATTGGACCTTATCAGTGTGGCTTTAGACCTGGTAAATCAACAACCGACCAGATATTCACGATGCGCCAAATCTTGGTAAAGACCCGTGAAAGGAGAATCGACACACACCACCTCTTCGTAGATTTCAAAGCTGCTTTCGACAGCATGAAAAGGAGCTGCCTTTATGCCGCGATGTCTGAATTTGGTATTCCCGCAAAACTAATACGGCTGTGTAAGCTGACGTTGAGCAACACGAAAAGCTCCGTCAGAATCGGGAAGGACCTCTCCGAGCCGTTCGATTCCAAACGAGGTTTCAGACAAGGCGATTCCCTATCGTGCGACTTTTTCAACCTGCTTCTGGAGAAAATAGTTCGAGCTGCAGAACTCAACAGAGAACGTACCATCTTCTATAAGAGTGTACAACTGCTGGCGTATGCCGATGATATTGATATCATCGGCCTCAACACCCGCGCCGTTAGTTCTGCTTTCTCCAGACTGGACAAGGAAGCAAAAGAAATGGGTCTGGCAGTGAACGAGGGCAAGACGAAATATCTCCTGTCATCAAACAAACAGTCGTCGCACTCGCGACTTGGCACTCACGTCACTGTTGACAGTCATAACTTTGAAGTTGTAGATAATTTCGTCTATCTTGGAACCAGCGTAAACAACACCAACAATGTCAGCCTAGAAATCCAACGCAGGATAACTCTTGCCAACAGGTGCTACTTCGGACTAAGTAGGCAATTGAGAAGCAAAGTCCTCTCTCGACAAACAAAAACCAAACTCTATAAGTCACTCATAATTCCCGTCCTGCTATATGGTGCAGAGGCTTGGACGATGTCAACAACGGATGAGTTGACGTTGCGAGTTTTCGAGAGAAAGGTTCGGCCACGGCGAATATCGCATTCGATGGAACGATGAGCTGTACGAGATATACGACGACATTGACATAGTTCAGCGAATTAAAAGACAGCGGCTACGCTGGCTAGGTCATGTTGTCCGGATGGATGAAAACACTCCAGCTCTGAAAGTATTCGACGCAGTACCCGCCGCGGGAAGCAGAGGAAGAGGAAGACCTCCACTCCGTTGGAAGGACCAAGTGGAGAAGGACCTAGCCTCGCTTGGAATATCCAATTGGCGCCGCGTAGCGAAGAGAAGAAACGACTGGCGCGCTGTGGTTGACTCGGCTATAATCGCGTAAGCGGTGTCTACGCCAGTAAAGAAGAAGAATATATAAATTTATGGAAATGTGAGCAATTTTTTTTAAATTTTATGTTTTTTATATTTTATAATTTTTAGTAATAAAGAACATAAATAAGAAACTCATTAAAAATTATTTATATGAACAAAATTTTTGTATTTTAGTTGAGATTAAAAATAAAATTATTTAAAAGGTAAAGGACATATAATTTTTTTAATTAAATTTATTAAAGAATACTTTATTTGGTCCCTTATCGTTTGGTCGATTGCGGTGAGGCGGTTCGCTACCCCGTTGTCAATTTCTTGTGTGTGATAAGAATCGCAATTTCGATGGTATGTAATGCCTCACAAATCTTCCACTTTTGTGGGGTGATACATTTCTCTCTTGCCATATCCTAAAATTCTCCACCGTCTTTTTAAGATTCTAATGCTTTGTGTTTTATCGTTGAATACATCTGTAAAGAAAATTTTGTTAATGAGGATTCATAATTTGCTTTCTTTTATACCTACGCTATTGCTACGATCTCTTCGCTATCTCCGCACTATTTTTTTATCCGCATCACTTTCACAAGAGCTCAAGTAAAAAAACAAAGTTGGGTCCATTTTGATATTTAATTAGCTTTTGTTAGTTTATTGAAAATTTCGCAACAGTTTTGACAGTTCCATATCTATTGTGACCTAAAAATACAGTCCAAAGCAATGTGGAATTTAAAAACTATTGTGAATTGAAAATACATTACGATCCATTTGCTATCGTATGTCATAATGCCC
>JAPZAG010002867.1:0-13806 GCA_027475135.1 Bactrocera correcta | reverse complement strand
ACAATTTAGCAAGCGATATCGAAATGCTTCAAATCATAAGTTTAACATATTTAAGGTAGAAGGTAGAAGAATTCCGTAATCTTTTATTTAGGTATAAAGTCGATTTTCTTTTATATACACATTTAGATATCGATATCGAAATGCTTCAAATCATTAGTTTAACATATTAAGTTAATAAACATTTTTAGCTTACTGAAGTCTACATAAAGCCTTAACGGTATAACGGCAGTGCATGTAGAAGAATTCCGTTATCTTATATTTAGGTATAAAGTCGATTTTCTTGTATATACACATTTAGCAAGCGATATCAAAATGCTTCAAATCATTAGTTTAATATATTTAAGTTAATTAACCTTCTTTAACGTATTCAAGTTTATATAAAGCCATGGCGGCATAACGGCAGTGCATTTAGAAGAATTCCGTAATCTTGTATTTAGGTATAAAGTCGATTTTCGAGTATATACACATTTGGCAAGCGATAGCGAAATGCTTCAAATCATTAGTTTAACATATTTAAGTTAATTAACCTTCTTTAACGTATTGAAGTTGATATAAAGCCATGGCGGCATAACGGCAATGCATTTAGAAGAATTCCGTAATCTTATGTTTAGGTATAAAGTCGATTTTCTTGTATATACACATTTAGCAAGCGATATCGATATGCTTCAAATCATTAGTTTAATATACTTTAGTTAATTAACCTTCTTTAACGTATTCAAGTTTATATAAAGCCATGGCGGCATAACGGCAGTGCATTTAGAAGAATTCCGTAATCTTGTATTTAGGTATAAAGTCGATTTTCTTGTATATACACATTTAGCAAGCGATATCGATATGCTTCAAATCATTAGTTTAATATATTTAAGTTAATTAACCTTCTTTAACGTATTCAAGTTTATATAAAGCCTTAACGGTATAACGGCAGTGCATATAGAAGAATTCCGTTATCTTATATTTAGGCATAAAGTCAAATTTCTTGTATTTACACATTTATCAATCGATATCGAAATGCTTGAAATCATTAGTTTAACATTTTAAATTAATAAACATTTTTTAGCTTACTGAAGTTTACATAAGGCGTTTACGGTATAACGGCAGTGCACTTGGAAGAATTCCGTTATCTTATATTTAGGTATAATTCGATTTTCTTGTATATACACATTTAGCAAGCGATATTGAAATGCTTTAAATCATTAGTTTAACATATTTAAGTTAGTTAACCTTCTTTATCCTACTGAAGTTTACATAGAGCCATAACGGTATAACGGCAGTGCACTTGGAAAAATTCCGTAATCTTATATTTAGCTATAAAGTCGATTTTGTTGTATATACACATTTAGCAATAGATATCGAGATGCTTCAACTCATAAGCTTAACATATTTAACTTAATAAACCTTCTTTAACGATCTGAATTTGGCATATAGCCACGGCGGTATTATGGCAGTGCATGTAGAAGAATTCCGTAATCTTATATTTAGGTATAAAGTCGATTTTCTTTTATATACACATTATGATATCGATATCGAAATGTTTTAAATCATTAGTTTAACATATTTCAGTTTATAAACATATTTTTAGCATACTTAAGTCTACATTTAGAAGAATTCCGTTATCTTATATTTAGGTATAAAGTCGATTTTGTTGTATATACACATTTAGCAATCGATAACGAAATGCTTCAAGTCATTAGTTTAACATATTTAAGTTAATTAACCTTCTTCAACGATCTGAATTTGTCATATAGCCACGGCGCCATTACGGCAGTGCATGTAGAAGAATTCCGTAACCTTTTATTTAGGTATAAAGTCGATTTTCTTTTATATACACAATTAGATATCGATATCGAAATGCTTCAAATCATTAGTTTAACATATTAAGTTAATAAACATTTTTTAGCTTACTGAAGTTTACATAAAGCCAGAACGGTATAACGGCAGTGCACTTGGAAGAATTCCGTTATCTTATATTTAGGTATAATTCGATTTTCTTGTATATACACATTTAACAAGCGATATCGATATGCTTCAAATCATTAGTTTAATATATTTAAGTTAATTAACCTTCTTTAACGTATTCAAGTTTATATAAAGCCATGGCGGCATAACGGCAGTGCATTTAGAAGAATTCTGTAATCTTGTATTTAGGTATAAAGTCGATTTTCGAGTATATACACATTTAGCAAGCGATATCGAAATTAACCTTCTTTAACGTATTGAAGTTGATATAAAGCCATGGCGGCATAACTGCAGTGCATTTAGAAGAATTCCGTAATCTTATGTTTAGGTATAAAGTCGATTTTCTTTTATATACACATTTAGATATCGATATCGAAATGCTTCAAATCATTAGTTTAACATATTTAAGTTAATAAACGTTCTTTAACGCACTGAAGTCTACATAAAGCGTGCATTCAGAAGAATTCCGTAATTTTCTATTTAGGTATAAAGTTGATTTTCTTGTATTTACATATTTAGGAATCGATATCGAAATGCCTCAAATCATTAGATTAACATATTTAAGTTAATTAAACCTCTCTCTCTTACTGAAGTCTACATAAAGCCTTAACGGCATAGCGGCAGTGCATTTAGAAGAATTCCGTTATCTTATATTTAGGTATAAATTCGATTTTCTTTTATATAAACATTTAGCAATCGATATCGAGATGCTTCAACTCATTAGTTTAACATATTTAAGTTAATTAACCTTCTTTAAAGATCTGAATTTGGCATATAGCCAAGGCGGCATTACGGCAGTGCATATAGAAGAATTCCGTTATCTTATATTTAGGCATAAAGTCAATTTTCTTGTATTTACACATTTATCAATCGATATCGAAATGCTTGAAATCATTAGTTTAACAATTTAAATTAATAAACATTTTTTAGCTTACTGAAGTTTACATAAGGCGTTTACGGTATAACGGCAGTGCACTTGGAAGAATTCCGTTATCTTATATTTAGGTATAATTCGATTTTCTTGTATATACACATTTAGCAAGCGATATTGAAATGCTTTAAATCATTAGTTTAACATATTTAAGTTAGTTAACCTTCTTTATCCTACTGAAGTTTACATAGAGCCATAACGGTATAACGGCAGTGCACTTGGAAGAATTCCGTAATCTTATATTTAGGTATAAAGTCGATTTTGTTGTATATACACATTTAGCAATAGATATCGAGATGCTTCAACTCATAAGCTTAACATATTTAACTTAATAAACCTTCTTTAACGATCTGAATTTGGCATATAGCCACGGCGGTATTATGGCAGTGCATGTAGAAGAATTCCGTAATCTTATATTTAGGTATAAAGTCGATTTTCTTTTATATACACATTATGATATCGATATCGAAATGTTTCAAATCATTAGTTTAACATATTTCAGTTTATAAACATATTTTTAGCATACCTAAGTCTACATTTAGAAGAATTCCGTTATCTTATATTTAGGTATAAAGTCGATTTTGTTGTATATACACATTTAGCAATCGATAACGAAATGCTTCAAGTCATTAGTTTAACATATTTAAGTTAATTAACCTTCTTCAACGATCTGAATTTGGCATATAGCCACGGCGCCATTACGGCAGTGCATGTAGAAGAATTCCGTAATTTTTTATTTAAGTATAAAGTCGATTTTCTTTTATATACACAATTAGATATCGATATCGAAATGCTTCAAATCATTAGTTTAACATATTAAGTTAATAAACATTTTTTAGCTTACTGAAGTTTACATAAAGCCATAACGGTATAACGGCAGTGCACTTGGAAGAATTCCGTTATCTTATATTTAGGTATAATTCGATTTTCTTGTATATACACATTTAACAAGCGATATCGATATGCTTCAAATCATTAGTTTAATATATTTAAGTTAATTAACCTTCTTTAACGTATTCAAGTTTATATAAAGCCATGGCGGCATAACGGCAGTGCATTTAGAAGAATTCTGTAATCTTGTATTTAGGTATAAAGTCGATTTTCGAGTATATACACATTTAGCAAGCGATATCGAAATGCTTCAAATCATTAGTTTAACATATTTAAGTTAATTAACCTTCTTTAACGTATTGAAGTTGATATAAAGCCATGGCGGCATAACGGCAGTGCATTTAGAAGAATTCCGTAATCTTATGTTTAGGTATAAAGTCGATTTTCTTTTATATACACATTTAGATATCGATATCGAAATGCTTCAAATCATTAGTTTAACATATTAAAGTTAATAAACGTTCTTTAACGCACTGAAGTCTACATAAAGCGTGCATTCAGAAGAATTCCGTAATTTTCTATTTAGGTATAAAGTTGATTTTCTTGTATTTACATATTTAGGAATCGATATCGAAATGCCTCAAATCATTAGATTAACATATTTAAGTTAATTAACCCTCTCTCTCTTACTGAAGTCTACATAAAGCCTTAACGGCATAACGGCAGTGCATTTAGAAGAATTCCGTTATCTTATATTTAGGTATAAATTCGATTTTCTTTTATATACACATTTAGCAATCGATATCGAGATGCTTCAACTCATTAGTTTAACATATTTAAGTTAATAAACCTTCTTTAACGATCTGAATTTGGCATATAGCCAAGGCGGCATTACGGCAGTGCATATAGAAGAATTCCGTTATCTTATATTTAGGCATAAAGTCAATTTTCTTGTATTTACACATTTATCAATCGATATCGAAATGCTTCAAATCATTAGTTTAACATATTAAGTTAATAAACATTTTTTAGCTTAATGAAGTTTACATAAAGCCATAACGGTATAACGGCAGTGCACGTGGAAGAATTCCGTTATCTTATATTTATGTATAATTCGATTTTCTTGTATATACACATTTAGCAAGCGATATCGATATGCTTCAAATCATTAGTTTAACTGCCGTTATGCCGTTATGGCTTTATTTAAACTTCAGTACGATAAAGAAGGTTAATTAACCTAAATATGCTAAACCAGCTATTTGAAGATTTTCGATATCGATTGCTAAATGTGTAAATCCAAGAAAATCGACTACATACCTAAATATAAGATTACGGAATTCTTCTACATGCACTGCCCTTATGGCGCCATGGCTTTATGTTAACTTCAGGCGTTAAAGAAGCTTTATTAACTAAAATATGTTAAACTAAAGATTTGACGCATTTCGATATCGATTGCTAAATGAGTATATACAAGAAAATCGAATTCATACCTAAATATAAAATTACGCAATTCTTCTAAATGCAATGCCGTTATGCCGTTATGGCTTTATATTAACTTCAGTTCGTTAAAGAAGGTTTATTAACTTAAATATGTTAATCCAGTTATTGGAAGCATTTCGATATCGATTGCTTAATGCATATATACAAGAAAATCGACTTTATACCTAAATATAAGACTACGGAATTCTTCCAAATGTACTGTCGTTATGCCGCCATGGCTCTTTATCAACTTCAATACTGTAAAGAAGGTTAATTAACTTAAATATGTTAAACTAATGATTTGAAGCATTTCGATATCGCTTGCTAACTGTGTATATACAAGAAAATCGAATTTATACCTAAATATAAGATAACTGAATTCTTCTAAATGCACCGCCGTTATGCCGTTAAGGCTTTATGTAGACTTCAGCGCGTTAAAGAAGGTTTATTAACTTAAATATGTTAAACTAATGATTTGAAGCATTTCGATATCGATTGCTGAATGCGATATACAAGAAAATCGACTTTATACCTAAATATAAGATTACGGAATTCTTCCAAATGTACTGTCGTTATGCCGCCATGGCTTTGTATCAACTTCAATACGTTAAAGAAGTTTAATTATTTTAAATATGTTAAACTAATGGTTTGAAGCATTTTGGCATCGCTTGCTAAATGAGTATATACAAGAAAGTCAAATTTATACCTAAATATAAGGTAACGGAATTCTTCTAAATGCAGTGCAGTTATACCGTTAAGGCTTTATGTAAACTTCAGTGCGTTAAAGAAGTTTTATTAACTTAAATATGTTAAACTAATGATTTGAAGCTTTTCGCTATCGATTGCTAAATGCATATATACAAGAAAGTCGAATTTATACCTAAATATAAAATTGTGGAATTCTTCTAAATGTAATGCAGTTATACCGCCATGGCTTCATGTCACCTTCGGTAGGTTAAAGAAGGTAATTTTACTTATATATGTTAAACTAATGATTTAAAGCATTTCGATATCGATTGCTTAATGTGCTAGTACAAGAAACTTGACTTTATACCTAAACATAGGATAACGGAATTCTTCCAAATGCACTGCCGTTATCCCGCCATGGCCTTATGTTAACTTTAGTTAGTTAAAGAAGGTTTATTAACTCAAATATGTTAAACCTGTTATTTGAAGCATTTCGATATCGATTGCTTAATGCATATATACAAGAAAATCGACTTTATACCTAAAAATAAGATTATGGAATTCTTCCAAATTACTGTCGTTATGACGCCATGGCTTTATTTCACCTTCAATACGTTAAAGATGGTTAATTAACTTAAGTATGTTAAACTAATGATTTGAAGCATTTCTATATCGATTTCTAAATGCATATATACAAGAAAATCGACTTTATACCTAAATATAAGATTACGGAATTCTTCCAAATTACTGTCGTTATGGCGCCATGGCTTTATTGCACCTTTAATACGTTAAAGATGGTTAATTAACTTTAATATGTTAAACTAATGATTTGAAGCATTTCGATATCGATTGCTAAATGTGTATATACAAGAAAATCGACTTTATACCTAAATATAAGATTACGGAATTCTTCCAAATGTACTGTCGTTATGCCGCCGTGGTTTGTATCAACTTCAATACGTTAAAGAAGGTTATTTTTTTTAAATATGTTAAACTAATGGTTTGAAGCATTTCGATATCGACTGCTAAATGTGTGAATACAACAAAATCCACTTTATACCTAAATATAAAATTATAACATTACGGAGTTCTTCTAAATGTACTGCCGTTATACCGTTAAGGCTTTATGTAGACCTCATTTAGCTAAAAAATGTTTTTTAACTTAATATGTTAAACTAATGATTTGAAGCATGTCGATATCGATTGCTAAATGTGTATATACAAAAAAATCGAATTTATACCTAAATATAAGATGTTATGCCGCCATGGCTTTGTGTAAACTTCAGTGCGTTAAAGTAGGTTTGTTAGCTTAAATATGTTAAACTAATGATTTGAAGCATTTCGATGTCGATTGCTAAATGAGTATATACAAGAAACTCGACTTCATACCTAAATATAAGATTGCGGGATTCTTCCTGTACTGTCGTTATGACGCCATGGCTTTATATCACCTTCAATACGTTAAAGAAGGTTAATTAACTTAAATTTGTTAAACTAATGATTTGATGCATTTCGATATCGATTGCTAAATGAGTAAATCCAAGAAAATCGACTACATACCTAAATATAAGATTACGGAATTCTTCTACATGCACTGCCGTTATGGCGCCATGGCTTTATGTTAACTTCAGGCGTTAAAGAAGCTTTATTAACTAAAATATGTTAAACTAAAGATTTGACGCATTTCGATATCGATTGCTAAATGAGTATATACAAGAAAATCGAGTTCATACCTAAATATAAGATTACGTAATTCTTCTAAATGCACTGCCGTTATGCCGTTATGGCTTTATATTAACTTCAGTTCGTTAAAGAAGGTTTATTAACTTAAATATGTTAAACCAGTTATTTGAAGCATTTCGATATCGATTGCTTAATGCATATATACAAGAAAATCGACTTTATACCTAAATATAAGAATACGGAATTCTTCCAAATGTACTGTCGTTATGCCGCCATGTCTCTTTATCAACTTCAATACGGTAAAGAAGGTTAATTAACTAAAATATGTTAAACTAATGATTTGAAGCATTTCGATATCGCTTGCTAACTGTGTATATACAAGAAAATCGAATTTATACCTAAATATAAGATAACTGAATTCTTCTAAATGCACCGCCGTTATGCCGTTAAGGCTTTATGTAGACTTCAGCGCGTTAAAGGAGGTTTATTAACTTAAATATGTTAAACTAATGATTTGAAGCATTTCGATATCGATTGCTGAATGCGATATACAAGAAAGTCAAATTTAGACCTAAATATAAGATAACGGAATTCTTCTAAATGCAGTGCAGTTATACCGTTAAGGCTTTATGTAAACTTCAGTGCGTTAAAGAAGTTTTATTAACTTAAATATGTTAAACTAATGATTTGAAGCTTTTCGCTATCGATTGCTAAATGTGTATATACAACAAAATCGACTTAATACCTAAATATAAGATTACGTAATTCTTCTAAATGCTTTGCCGTTATGCCGTTTAGTCGTTTGTCGACTTCAGTAAGATAAAGAGGGTTAATTAACTTAAATATGTTAAACTAATGATTTGAAGCATTTCGATATCGATTGCTAAATGTGTATATACAAGAAAATCGACTTTATACCTAAATATAAGATTACGGAATTCTTCCAAATGTACTGTCGTTATGCCGCCATGGCTTTATATCAACTTCAATACGTTAAAGAAGGTTAATTAACTTAAATTTGTTAAACTAATGATTTGAAGCATTTCGATATCGATTGCTAAATGTGTATATACAAAAAAATCGAATTTATACCTAAATATAAGATTACGGAATTCTTCTACATGCACTGCCGTTATGCCGCCATGGCTTTGTGTAAACTTCAGTGCGTTAAAGTAGGTTTGCTAACTTAAATTTGTTAAACTAATGATTTGAAGCATTTCGATATCGATTGCTAAATGTGTATATACAAAAAAATCGAATTTATACCTAAATATAAGATTACGGAATTCTTCTACATGCACTGCCGTTATGCCGCCATGGCTTTGTGTAAACTTCAGTGCGTTAAAGTAGGTTTGCTAACTTAAATATGTTAAACTAGTGATTTGAAGCATTTTGATATCGATTGCTAAATGAGTATATACAAGAAAATCGACTTAATACCTAAATATAAGATTACGTAATTCTTCTAAATGCTTTGCCGTTATGCCGTTTAGTCGTTTGTCGACTTCAGTAAGATAAAGAGGGTTAATTAACTTAAATATGTTAAACTAATGATTTGAAGCATTTCGATATCGATTGCTAAATGTGTATATACAAGAAAATCGACTTTATACCGAAATATAAGATTACGGAATTCTTCTAAATGCACTGCCGTTATGCCGTTACGGCTTCATTTAAACTTCAGTTCGTTTAAGAAGGTTTATTAACTTAGATATGTTACACCAGTTATTTGAAGCATTTTGAAATCGATTGCTTAATGCATATATATAAGAAAATCGCCTTTCTACCTAAATATAAGTTTACGGAATTCTTGCAAATGTACTGTCGCTATGCCGGGATGGCTTTTTATCAACTTCAATATGTTATAGAAGGATAATTAAGTTAAATATGTTAAACTAATGTCTTGAAGATTTTCGAAATCGATTGCTAAATGCATATATACAAAAAAATCGACTTTATACCTAATTATAAGATTACGGAATTCTTCAAATGTACTGCCGTTATGCCGTTAAGGCGTTTGCAGACTTCAGTAAGATAAAGAGGGTTAATTAACTTAAATATGTTAAACTAATGATTTAAAGATTTTCGAAATCGATTGCTAAATGCATATATACAACAAATTCGACTTAATACTTAAATATAAGATTACGGATTTCTTCTACATGCACTGCCGTTATGCCGCCATGGCTTTGTGTTATCTTCGGTTTAAAGTAGGTTCGTTAACTTGAATATGTTAAACTAATGATTTAAAGCATTTCGATATCGATTGCTAAATGAGTATATACAAGAAAATCGACTTAATACCTAAATATAAGATTACGTAATTCTTCTAAATGCTTTGCCGTTAAGCCGTTAAGGCGTTTGTCGACTTCAGTAAGATAAAGAGGGTTAATTAACTTAAATATGTTAAACTAATGATGTGAAGCATTTCGATATCGATTGCCAAATGAGTATATACAAGAAAATCGACTTTATACCTAAATATAAGATTAGGGAATTCTTCTACATGCATTGCCGTTATGCCGTTAAGGCGTTTGAAGACTTCAGTAAGATAAAAAGGGTTAATTAACTTAAATATGTTAAACTAATGATTTGAGGCATTTTGATATCGATTGCTATATGTGTATATACAAGAAAATCGATTTTATACCTAAATATAAGATTACGGAATTCTTTTAAATGCACTGCCGTTATGCCGCCATGGCTTTGTGACTTCGGTTTAAAGTAGGTTCGTTAACTTAAATATGTTAAACTAATGATTTAAAGCATTTCGATATCGATTGCTAAATGTGTATATACAAGAAAATCGACTTTATACCTAAATAAAAAGATTACTAAATTCTTCTAAATGCATTGCCGTTATACCTTTAAATGGCTTTTGTAAACTTCAGTAAGATAAAAAAGGGGTTAATTAACTTAAATATGTTAAACTAATGATTTGAAGCATTTCGATATCGATTGCTAAATGCGTATATACAAGAAAATCGACTTTATACCTAAATATAAGATTACGGAATTCTTCTAAATGCATTGCCGTTATTCCGCCGTGGCTTTATGTCAACTTCAGTTCGTTAAAGTAGGTTTGTTAACTTAAATATGTTAAACTAATGATTTGAAGCATTTCGATATCGATTTCTAAATGTATATACCAGAAAATCGACTTTATACCTAAATAAAAGATTACGGAATTCTTCCAAATGCACTGTCGTTATGGCGCCATGGCTTTATGTACCTTCAGTACGTTAAAGATGGTTAATTAACTTAAATATGTTAAACTTATGATTTGAAGCATTTCGATATCGATTTCTAAATGCGTATATACCAGAAAATCGACTTTTATACCTAAAAAATAAGATTACGGAATTCTTTCAAAGTACTGTCGTTATGGCGCTAAGGCTTTATTTCCCCTTTAAAAAGTACGTTAAAGATGGTTAATTAACTTTAATATGTTAAACTAATGATTTGAAGCATTTCGATATCGATTGCAAAGATGTGTAAATACAAGAAAATCGACTATATACCTAAATATAAGATTACGGCATTCTTCAAACCTGCACTGTCGTTATGCCGCCATGGCTTTATATCACCTTCATTACGTTAAAGAAGGTTAATTAATTTAAAAGTATGTTAAACGAATGATTTGAAGCATTTCGATATCGCTTGCTAAATGTATATACCAGAAAATCGACTTTATACCTAAAAAATAAGATTACGGAATTCTTCTAAATGCACTGTCGTTATGGCGCCATGGCTTTATTTCACCTTAAATTACGTTAAAAAATGGTTAATTAACTTAAATATGTTAAACTAATGATTTGAAGCATTTCGATATCGCTTGCTAAATGTGTATATACAAGAAAATCGACTTTATACCTAAATATAAGATTACGGAATTCTTCTAAATGCACTGTCGTTATGCCGCCATGGCTCTATATCACCTTCATTACGTTAAAGAAGGTTAACTAACTTAAGTATGTTAAACGAATGATTTGAAGCATTTCGATATCGCTTGCTAAATGTGTATATACAAGAAAATCGACTTTATACCGAAATATAAGTTTACGGAATTCTTTTAAATGCACTGCCGTTATGCAGTTATGGCTTCATGTTAACTTCTGTTCGTTAAAGAAGGTTAATTAACTTAAATATGTTAAACTAATGATTTGAAGCATTTCGATATCGATTGCTTAATGCGTATATACAAAAAAATCTTCTTTATACCTAAATATAAGATTACGGAATTCTTCCAAATGTACTGTCGTTATGCCGCCATGGTTTGTATCAACTTCAATACGCTTAAGAAGGTTAATTATTTTAAGTATGTTAAACTAATGGTTTGAAGCATTTCGATATCGACTGCTAAATGTGTAAATACAACAAAATCGACTTTATACCTAAATATAAAATTACAACATTACGGAGTTCTTCTAAATGCACTGCCGTTATACCGTTAGGGCTTTATGTAGACCTCATTAAGCTAAAAAATGTTCATTAACTTAATATGTTAAACTAATGATTTGAAGCATTTCGATATCGATTGCTAAATGTGCATATGCAAAAAAAATCGAATTTATACCTAAATATAAGCCGTTATGCCGCCATGGCTTTGTGTTAACTTCAGTGCGTTAAAGTAGGTTTGTTAACTTAAATATGTTAAACCAGTTATTTGAAGCATTTCGATATCGATTGCTTAAAGCATATATACAAGAAAATCGACTTTATACCTAAATGTAAGATTACGGAATTCTTCCAAATGTACTGTCGTTATGCCACCATGGCTTTATATCAACTTCAATACGTTAAAAAAGGTTAATTAACTTAAATATGTTAAACTAATGGTTTGAAGCATTTAGATATCGATTGCTAAATGTGTATATACAAAAAAAATCGAATTTATACCTAAATATAAGATTACGGATTTCTTCTACATGCACTGCCGTTATGCCGCCATGGCTTTGTGTTAACTTCAGTGCGTTAAAGTAGGTTTGTTAACGTAAATATGTCAAACTAATGATTTGAAGAACGCTGCTCAATATTGCAATATTAGCACTGCGCTTCCGTACTTTGTAGATTATGTAGGCTGATATGCAAACAATAAAAAATACTATTTTTAAGGTGTAGGCTATAAGCCACTGAGACGACTGTGCTTCGACAAGCCCCCTCAATGATGCAATGTGTCGAAGATTTTTTTGGTTAATGTTGTGCAGGTAAGGAAGTGACAAGAGTGTGGTATGATTTGTCAGGTTCACAAATTGTGCGGGTGCGGCCTCGGGATGCGCTCGCACAATCTTCCTCCAGTTGGTGTACGTAGTGCCATTGATGGTAGCATTCTCTGTGAACTTTATCATGAATGTCCCATTCAAAATTACTGGCGGGGAGTTTCTCTCGCGAACTTCAACCAATTTATCATTTATAATAATTAAACCGTCGTCAATTTCTTCCACCGCTTCGATATGATCAGCTGTAATAGTCTGGCAGGACGCTAGGCGCTGGCTTAACCCTTTCGAGCCTGACTTTTTCCCTGTGCTTCTAAAATTTTTTTTTTGCTTTAAATTATTTCTTAATCGCTCAAGAAATTTCAGTAAAAAATTTCAGGTCACCACGCCCATCGGTTTGGGCGCTGGAGAATGTTGCTTGTGAGCAACGTTCGGCAATTGTGGTATAAAAATACACATTTTTTTTGTTAGGCAAATAGTGTGAAGTTTTATTTATTCAGTCTGAACAATTAAGTATGAAACGACAAAAAACAGTTTTTGTTGGTGTTACAGCAAAGATGTACATTACACTTAAGGCACTTGGACATGGGAGTTCCCGTTTTGCATAGTCGACAACGCCCTTTTTCACCAAAAATGACCCAATGCTCCAATTTGTCATAGCGCTTTGTATTTGGAGGGTTGGGCTGGACTCTATACTTTTTGGTACTTTGTGAGGAGACACTGCTTGATGGAGTGTTACAAAGGGAGGAGGTTGGTCTATCATTTTCCACATTTGATGGACGTCCTCTTTTTTTCGTTACATAATCCTCAGAAGAAGTATATTGCAAGAGTGTATTAGCAATTTCCAGTTGAAATTGTATTAGTGGCATATATTTTTTGTTCGGCTCCAGCAAACGTAGGTGTTTTCTATATAGAAGCCATGCATTTATAACGGATGTTCCCAGGCACCAATAAAAGACTCTGATATACCACTTTCTTGAGCGATGGTTGATCTTATAAAGTTCCATGAGCATGTCTGCTAAG
>JAPZAG010002866.1:0-13809 GCA_027475135.1 Bactrocera correcta | reverse complement strand
TTAGGGTGGTTCGAGCAATACGAGTTGTACTTTTTGAGTTTAACGAAAGTCTCATTAGTAAAATGGATTTCGGATATAAGACAAATATCAATTTCTTCAATTCTTTTTTACATTTGAGCAAACCATTTGCATTCCAGCACGGTGTGAGGAAAATATAACATCCGTAGCTGAGAGTGTATACAAGTGTGTGGAGAGTCGATTCGGTGCCATATGGAACGACTTAGCACAGTTTACGTCGAAATCTTAAATTGAAATTTGAAGTTTATGTGTTTTTTCTTTAAAAAAGTAGGGAGTCTCGAAATGGATCACTATTTTATTTTAATAGTGATGATTGTTGGTGTTAATTTAGTTTCAACCAAAACTTAGTCTTTTTTTAAATAACAAAATAAGACATCAGAAAATTTTTTCCAGAATTTCAGAAAAAAAAACAACAGTAATTGTTTATAAAAAATTAAAAAAATCCTTCGATCAGGTATGTACTAGTTTTTTTATGTTTTCAAGTCGCTGTTAATAATTTCATTAAAAACTACACCAATTCGAAAAACACAGTTTTGAGGAAAACGTATTTGAAGCGTTTCAGAGCGTCCGAAAACTCTTTGCTAATTACCGAATAACTTGAAAAGTGTTTGTGGGATTCACCTTCAATTCAAATTCTAAAAAATATTAATAATACCCCACGATTACCCTCCTCCCGCCCGGCCGCAATCTGCGAACGAGCGGATTTGCCGAGTCATAAAAGGCAATTGAGTTTAAAGCGTTGCGATCTTAAGCTGCTCAGCTACAGAAACAAAATTTCAACAGTCAAGATTAAGAATTAAATTAAAGTTTATAATTTTTAAATGTTACTTGTTAAGAGTAGATAAAATAGTTTCTTTAATGGTAAAGAGTTAGTCTGTTAGATCAAATGTGCTGGAATGAGAAGTGAAATCATGACATATACGCCGGAATGGTTCGTTTAACTAGAAAATTTTAAAATTAAGGGTCTAAACTGTCTGTTAGAACGAGCGGGAACGTTAAAATTATTTGTGTGAAATTTATTTGTGGAAAACAATTTCGGACAAATGACCACCATGGCTGAGTTTACAGTAGCGTATCCAATCCACCCAATTTTTTAGTACTTTCTCGATGGTTTCAGGCCTTATGGCAGCTACAGAAGCTTAAATCTCGTACTTGAATTGTTCTGGATGATTGAATTGTTGATGATGATGAATTGTTTCTGGATGATTGGCGTAACATTTATGTTTAACAGCTCCCCACATAAAATAGTACAACGGAGTTAAATCGCAGCTTCTGGGAGGCCAATTCACATCACCTCTTTTGCTGATTATGCGATTTTCGAAGATAGGGTGTAAAAGATTGAGTGTAGCGTTTGCTGTATGGAACGTAGCGCCGTCCTGCTGGAACCAAATGTTGTCCAAGTCTTCCTCTACAATTTGCTTGAAGAAAAATTCGGTTAACATTGCCCGATATCGCTCACCATTAAAGGTTATGGCGGTTGCTTCTTCATTTTCGAAGAAAAATGGGCCGATGATTCCACCAGACCAAAATCCGCACCATACAGTGATTCGTGCTGGGTGCATTGGCTTCTCAACGATTACGTGCGGCTTTTTTGTGCCCCAAATGCGACAGTTCTGCTTGTTAACGTAACCATCGAAGTAGAAATGAGCCATCCTCGGTCAAACGATCTTCTGCCCAATCTGCGAACTGTAGACGGCTCGGGTGATCAAGTGGCTTCAGCTGTTGCACCATTTGAACTTTATATGGCTTCATAGCGAGGTCTTTTTTCAAAACTCGCCGCAAAGTTGTTCGCGGAATGTTTAATTCTTGCGATCGACAGCGAGTTGAGGTGGATGGATTCTTACTAAGATTTTCAGCCACAGTCGCAATATTTTTGGTTGAACACGCGGGAAATAAACGTTAAGGTTTTGGTTTACCCACCAACGAGCCAGTTTCACGCACACGCTTCACAAATTGTTGCACAAATTGAACTGATGGCACTTTTTGTCTGTCCATTTTTTTTTTTTGCCAAATTTCTCACAGTTTGGGTTGAAGACTCACCATTTTGGAAAAAAGTTTTCAATATTTCCCAGTTTTCTTCTGGTGAATAGCGATCCATTTCGTAAATTTTAGACTATTTACTGAATATCTGTCGCTTTCCGAATGGTATTTAACGTTTCCAATGTCGAAATATAGATAATTCAAATTTAAAACGTTAGATGGCCCACCCGTTATAATAATATCCATTAAATGGTGGAAAAATACTGTTATTTTTGAGGTTTCTAATGTAACGAATTACATTTTTTCCTCTTATATTGCAACCGCAGGCTGAACCTTATGAGATTTATCAAAATATGGTAATGTACTAAGTATTGCACACATTGAAAAGGTCTACAGAAAACTCGGCGATGGTATGGGCCTATCTCTTACGGTCCCACAATAGGATTTTTTTGTCATTTACTCTTTACGACAAATAGTGGCTAATTTTCGAAGCGATTTTAACCAATACAGCATTAATTCTTAAATACATTGCTGATTTAATATATGTAGATCTATATGGCCCTTTACGGCATATGATTTAAATGAATATTTTCGAAGATATTACAGATTCAAAAATTGGGGGACATGGCGGTTGCGGCGGTATAAATAGCACGTCGGCGAGGTTTTTTCTATAATTGTTTTATTACATTTTAAAAATCTAGGTTGCCTCTGGAAATGTATTAAAATAATAATACGCATTTTAGAAAGGGAACACATACATATTTTCAAAAAAATAAAAAACCATCAAATCATCAATCATAAATATATTTGCGCGGTGTGGCATTATTAATTGATTGTGTGGCTAAGCACAAAAATAGAATACAAACGCAATACGTGTATACTGAGCGCCCATTTGTGCACATGTGTTTGGAGAAACAGTGGTGCATAAACTGAAGTTATGAATAGGTTGTCAAAAAAGCCTAGCGGTATTTTCGCTAAATGGCGCTGAAAGCGCGTAGTTCTAGTTTTATTCGTCACATCGGGTCATGCTATATCTTTTTGGAAAGCTCATTTCACGCGCTAACACGTGCTTGATTGATTGTCGTTTCTTTTAAGTCGTTCGTGAGTTATAGCGTCGCAAACATGGAGCAAAATAAAGAGAAAATACGGCATATTTTACAGTACTACTACGATACAGTTTCCAATTCCACCGCACAACGATGGTTTCAACGTTTTCGTTCTGGTGTAGATGTGGTCGAAGATGCGCCACGCTCCGGAAGGCCTGTCGTCGAAAATTGCGATAAAATCGCTGAATTGGTCGAAAGAGATCGGCATAGTAGTCATCAAACCGTTATAAACCATTTGAAGAAGCTTGGAGTCACTAAGAAGCTCGATGTATGTGTGCCACACGAATTGAGTCAATAAAAATACCGCAAGACTTTTTTGACAACCCATTATAATTTAAATGTGCAGAAATGTTATCAGCGCGTGAAAACAATGTCCAAAATTTAAAAAGATAAATTAATTCTTTAATTTGGAAGCAGCTGGAACTTTAACCAAGGAACATCTTCCGAAATATTTGTTATACTTTTTTGTCTTACGTTTTATAAATTTATGGTAGGTATAAAGAAACTTAAAATTGTTAGGCAATTTTACAATTGTTACCCACAATGCAACTACACATACATATATACGCGTCCTCTCATTTGTAAACCAGGAATGGGTAAATATGTTGCTCTCAATTCCTTCTTCATGTTTGCCCGCGATGATCCCCTCATCTAGACCTCAAACTGTGCACGCGTGCAAGAACAGTGCGGAATGCCACTGAGGGCTAATATGCCCAGCTCTGGTCTATACAGTCAGTATGTGTATGTGTGAACGTGTTGCAAAGTTTTAGAATTCAATTTTATACCATGATTCTAACCACATATGACGTAAATTTTAGTGATTACTCTTTTTAAATAAAAAACTAGAGGACTCTTCCGCGCTACTTAAGGGGTGTAGTCAGAGGCACGAAAAAATGAGAGTTTTCAGTATTTTTTTTGCTACTAAATCATGTTATTTTGCAAAAGTAATAATATGCCATTATTATAGGATGTGTTGACTTGAAGTCACGAAAATTTCAAAAAAAAAAAAATATTTCCAAAGTTATAGTTGTTTGTGTTGACCCTGTTCCAAAAAAAACCTACTTGCGGTGACAAGCATAAGTACTTGGAGATTCACCTAAAAACAATCGGACAAAAAAAATTGTTTTATAAATAGATAATAAATTTTTGCGAAAAAAATCAACAGTTAATTGGTCTTAAAAATCGAAATTTTCGAAAAAATAAAAATCCTTCGATCAGGCCCGAGTTTATTATGTATTCTAAAAGCTGTATAAATTTCATTAAAATCTACTGAACGGTTTTCGAGTTGCAGTTGTCACCGATTCAAAAAACATAGTTTTGTGAAAAACGCGTTTAAAATTTCACACTATCGGATCAACATGAAATTTTCAGGGAATATTTTTAAGATATTACACATAACGAAAATGCAAAAATAATTTTTTTGAAAATTCTAACTACCCCTAACCCCTTAAATTCTTTTTTATGATTTTATGGTATATTTGAACAACTCTTTCACTCACTCAAAGCGTCAAAACCTAACCAATCAAGTCAACTGTTAAAGTTGGGTAGGTGAGCGGTTCTCACATTCCCAATGACAGGAGAGTTGGTCATCTCTTTATCTATGATTTTGAGATGAAGATCAAGTTCAGGAAGAATGTCGCTAATTTTTTCGCAACATTTTTATGCCCTTCCTTATGCTTTCTTAAAAGCTGAAAATATAAAGCTTAAGTCCACTGATGTAAAGAAAATTTCGAATTTGGAAAATAAGGTTGAATTCTCAACGAATGAGGAAGAACTAGCTAGAGAAACGGAATGCATTCTAAAAAAAAAGACCAGCTAAAAAGCGAAAAAACGAAGTGTTCTCCACATCTTCAGGAAAAAGCAGATAAAGCCATATCAAAACCGATTAACCAAAAAAATAGTTCGCGGCCTCCACCAATTATGGTGTCTGGAGATGCCACAGGCAGTAATTACCAGCAACTATGTATATGCTATTGCAAAATCAGAAGTAAAAAACAATTTTACCATTAAGCTTTTAAATAATGGAATATATGTATAAAATAAATACTTTCTCCATAGAGGACTACAGATGCATATCGAAAGCACTTTCGTGTAGAAATATATTTTGGTATAGCTTTGAGAATAAGCAAACGCGGCCAATTAGAGTTATTGTAAAAAATTTGCACAATTCTTATGATCCGAAATCGATTAATACGAGGGCTGTCAGATAAATATCCGACCTAACCATGACGCACGCGACTTTATCAATTTTTTTTTTTTTTTTTTATTCTACATAGTCTCCTTGTAACTCCACACACTTCTCCCAGAGATGCTCCCACCTCTGCAACCCTTCCAAATAGTACTTGGCGTCCTTGTCTGCAAAATACGAGTTCTCGAAAGAGAACTCATTTGACGAAAATCTCTGGCCGCCGAGCGCAGTTTTAAGTTGAGGATACAAAAAAAAGTCGCTTGGTGCTAGATCCGGTGAATAAGGTGGATGGTCAAGCAGTTCGAACCGCAATTCGTGGATTTTCGCCATGGCGACTGTTGAGGTGTGAGATGGTGCGTTGTCTTGGTGGAACAAGACTTTCTTTTTATGCAAATGTGGCCGATTTTTCGAAATTTCTTCCTTTAGCTTGTCCAATAATGATGCGTAGTATGCTCCTGTTACAGTTTTTCCTTTTTCAAGATAGTCGATAAAAATAATTCCATGGCTGTCCCAAAAAACACTCGCCATCACTTTCCCAGCCGAATACACAGCTTTAGGTTTTTTTGGGGCCGGTTCCCCCTTTTCAATCCTCGCCATCACTTTCCCAGCCGAATACACAGCTTTAGGTTTTTTTGGGGCCGGTTCCCCCTTTTCAATCCACTGTTTAGATTGGATTTTTGTTTCGGGCGTATAATGATGAATCCAAGTTTCGTCTACAGTTATCAATTGGCGCCAAAACTCGATGGTATTGCCTCTAAACTGAGCCAACAGTGCGCTGGAAATGTTCATGCGCGCACGTTTGTGGTCTAGCGTAAGCAAACGCGGCACCCAACAGCTTTCTCATGCCCAAATCTTGGTTTAATATGTGACAAACACGTTCTTTTGACATCTTCATAATCTCAGCTATTTCCCTAACTTTAATCCGCCGGTCGTCTAGTACCAATTGATGAACTTTAGTGATGTTATCGTTAGTGGTTACAGTTTTTGGACGCCCAGGACGTTCATCATCTTCCAAGTTCCTGCGACCACGTTTAAATTCAGTTGCCCAAAATTTTACGGTGGTAAACGATGGTGCAGAGTCACCATACACAGAGTCCAACTCATCTTTGATTTGTGAAGGCGTTTGCCGTTCAAAAATAAAAATTTAATTACAGCTCGATATTCAATTTTTTTCATTTTGGGGAAATCACCGAAATAGACTCACAAAAACGACTGTCAACAGATAATTGCGCAAGATAAATTTCTGAAATTTTGGCGAGTAGCTATTATAATATGCACAATTTGAAGTAGGAACTTGTTTTTCAGATGTGCCGCTAGCTTCACGTTGTGGTCGGTTATTTATCAGACAGCCCTCGTAATGAGCAATTATTAAACACTGAGTGCTGTCAATCGTCTTCAATGGAAAACTTAAACTCCCCTCGACATGTTTTTGGTAACATTCGATCTCATAGAGAACATAAAAAGATTTACGAAACCAAAACTGCATATATTGAACTCAATTATTTCTATTGAACCAGTAAAACTGCCTAAGATGATACCACAATGCAAACATTGCCAGTCATTTGGCTACACACAAAACTATTGTGGCAAACAAGCAATAAGCGTGCCGGTAATCATAAGACATCTGAATGTTCGAAACCAGAGAAACAGCGGCCTAAATGCTGTAACTGTGGCGAAGCACATCCAGCCAACGTTCTAGGGTGCCTTGTTGCCAAAGAATTACCGAAAATACTTGTTAGGCCACAAAAAAGGGGAATGTCTAGCCAAAAAAGTAGAAGGTTCTGTAGACTTTAGAACAAAAAGCAATAAACATCAACAACAAGAAGATCCTAAGTTACAGCTGAAAACAAAAAAATTTACTTTTGCTCATGTGCTAAAAGCAAATAATAATGATAATAGTATGTGCATTATCTAACAGCATTTTATCACAGATCTTACAGAAACTCAATAAACAAGACGAATTCGACACTTCCTTACAAAATCGCTTATGCAAACTTGAAAAATATCTTTTTATTATATATATTCATAATGGGTGGAGATTTCAACGCAAAGAACACGCTCTGGGGTTCAAGGCTTACGACTAAAAAGAGGAGAGAACTCTATAAAGCACTGCAGTCAACCGGAAGTTGCGCATTCTCGACGAACTTACCATCATATTGGCCAACAGATCATCAAAAGATTTCAGACCTGATAGATTTTTTCATTGTCGACAAAATATCCCGGAACAATTTGTCGATCAATCAGGGTTCTGACCTTAACTCACATCATTCCTCAATCTATTTAAGCTGTAGTAAAACAAAGACAAAGACAGACAAAGCAGCGGCCTTGTATAATAAGCGAACAGATTGTTAGAGGTTTAAAAATAATAGTCTCGCAAAATATCTTCGGTCCCTAAGCAATGGAAGAAATTCTGAAAAAAGCTGTAAAAGACTAGAAACACCAGAAACTCAAGTATGTCCCAATAAAATAATAGCTGGGCCAGAGACGATTCAAAAAAATCAGAAGTATTTTCGGATTACTTAGCCAAAATATTCTCCCCATATGAAACACACGTAGATTATCCTACTGCTTCCCGTCAAGATAGCGAAGAAATCTTAAGTTGTACAAGCAGTGAGCTAAGTGAGGAAATAAAAAATCTGAAAAACAAGAAATCTCCCGATTACGACCTGATTACTGCCGAGATCCAAAAACAGCTTCCTCAAATAAGTATAGTAAAAATTACCAACATTATTAACGCGCTTTTCGTCTTAAATACGTGCCAACTTATTGGAAAATTGCTGAAATTATCATGATTCCAAAGCCAAGAAAACCAGGATATAGTGTATCTTCTTACAGGCCCATATCACTTCTACCGATAATGTCGAAGCTTTTTGAGAAAATTTTCATAAAACGTATCAATAAAATCGTTGAACGAAAAACCATAATTTCAGCGCATCAGTTTGGGTTTCACGCCAACCATTCTACGATAATTGAAAAAGCCTTTGACGAAAAAAAAATTCTGTTCTGCCGTGTTTTTGGATGTTGCAAAAGCCTTCGATAAAGTTTGTCAAAAGGGGCTGCTTTCGAAACTGAAACTGATTTCACCGAAAAAGCAATTAGACATCATAAAATTGTATTTATCATATCGCCACTTTCGCGTTAAACAAGGAGACAAATATTCTATTCTTAGTGAAATAAAAGCAGGAGTTTCACAAGGTAGTGTGTTGGGCCCTCTTCTTTATATTCTATTCACGCACGACCTGCCAGTAGACTGCAGTTATACACCATCCACATTTGCAGATAATACCGCGTTGCTTGTTGGTGGTACATAGTAGTGAACACGAGTCTGCTACGCTCTAAGCTACGGTAGAAAATTCACGTAAAAAACAAACGTAAGGAGCTGGACATGCGGCTCAAAAATTAAAATTGGTTAATTGGTAAAAAATGAGTGTTATCCATCGAAAATAAGTTACTTATCTACTATATTTGTGATTTTATAATTATATGTTTAAGTCATATTCAAGTTGCTTGTTAGTCCTTTCTTTTATTTGAACTAGTTGCAATGTATAAACAAAGTAGAAAAAGAAATTAATTACGATTTTTTTGGTATAATTCAAACCAATTTTTTTGTTTTGTAAAACATTTTATGAAATTTTATGTTCTCCATTTTAATCCAATATCTTTTGCCACCTTTCGGGCATTCCATGCTCACAAAATGTTTGCTCCTTGCAGGCTGGTCCAAGTAGTTTTTGACGTCCCGTTTTGAGGTGAAAATCTAAAAAATTTTGCAGGGAACAGAAGTTTCCGGAATATACTGGTTGTGGCAGCACGTCCCATTCAAGCTAAAAAAGCCTTTGGCGAGTCATAAAACTTGTATGATCTCTCCCATTATCTCGGTAGAACAATACACCTTTTTTATAGATCATTTCTGGGCTCTTCTGTTCAATTTATCCGGCAGATCACAATACGCTTCAGAATTAATCAAGGCGTTGTGAGGCAAAAGCTCAAAGTAAAAGATGGTTTGAGCTGGTTCATCCTTTTTAGACGTTTCAAAAATGGACGTTTTTTTGACGTTTGATAAGCAAATAACAGTCGTTAATGCGACAAAGTAAATTTCGTTCTGTAAGAATATGAGGAACCCATATGCCAAGCTGGCAAAGTTTCATGTGCTTGTTAGATAAATTTGATTTTTCTGCAATCTCTCAAGTTATAATTTGACGATGAACCAACGAGTTTACTTTATCCACATCGGCTTCAAGAAACCTGCCAGGGCGCGGTGCATCCTCAAGATCGAAATTGCTGGAACAAAATTTTGCTAACCAATTTTGGCTTTGGCGTTCGATCAAAAGATCTCCCACTTCTCATAATTCACACCTTGCTTGAACTGTATTTTGTTTACATAATACATTCTCTTAGACACCGACTGTCAACATTTCGGTAGAATCGGAATAGTAATTTTGTTTTGACCAAATGGTAGATCCATCGGTAGTGCATACCCTGTTAAGAAATAAGTTTGCAGTCAACGGCACTTCGGGAAATGTTCAATGAGCTGCTTTGACCACTAATTTTGAGTATTTTTCAGACATTTCTGAAGTATCCAGAACAAAATTGCGACTTAATTTCTCGTTATAACAAGAGCTCTGTCTGCGTAATATAAAACAACTATATATTTCTAGTCGACGATGCGAGTTTTCGAGGGAAAGTTCTGTGAAAGATTTACGGTCCTTTGCGCGTTGGCCACGGCGAATATACCATTCGATGGAACGGTGAGGTATATGAGATAGACGTGAACATTGACATAAGTAGTTCAGCGAATTAAGAGACAGCGATGCAGTACCCGCCGCGGGAAGCAGAGGAAGAGGAAGATCTCCACTCCGTTGGAAGGACCAAGTGGAGAAGGACCTGCCTTCGCTTGAAATATCCAATTGGCGCCACGTAGCGAAAACGAAACGACTGGCGCGCTGTTAATCGCGTAAGCGCTGTCTACGCCAGTAAAGAAGAAGATATATTTCTAGAAGAAATATATGTTTAAATTTCCACAACAGCCGGTTCTACGCACCGGAATCGACCCGAATTTTATACGGCCAATGGCTATTATTTCGGTGATCTAACCCCCTTTAGATCGGTAAATATTAGTTTAATCTTGTCGTCCCCCTGGAGCAATTCCTTGCAGCAGGCTCGTGTTGGGGTTGAGTTCAACCCGGGCCCGGAGGAATTTATCTGCTGCGTTTGCGCCAAAAGGCTCCATCCAAACTCCACTTCGATCAGGTGTAATACATGCAATGACTGGAATATTTTAAGACCTGCCCATTCCACAACTTACGTGTCCCCATGCTGCCAACGCACTACTGCGACCTTAGCCTCTACAGCTGTGCAACCTGCATCTGGTCCGCCCACTGCCCCGCCATTTCACCCGAGTGACCAATAGAAGACCTCCACGGTCCATAAGAACTCTAACAGGCAACATGACTGCCATTCTGATCTGCTGCGATGTCGTGCACGAAATATTTAATATACACATTGTCCCAGTTATATGATGCCACACTGGATATCATCCGAATATAAATGCTATTCGTGTTGAAAACCGTTTGGTACAAGGCGGCTTTAACGCACACCATGATCTTTGGCATTCCTGCCTATCAAACGATCGCAGGGGGATGCAGCTCGCGGAACAGATTGATGATTCGACATTTTGCACAATGACTGACGAAGCCCCCACCAGTAATAACTCGTCCGATGTTACAATTGCTAGCGGTGGTCAGATAAATAGCACAACATGGCGACCTATGCTAACTCTCGCATCAGACCACCTGCCCATATTTATCTCGATTGTCAATTCCGCAGCAGCTATCCTTCGCTACATCTCGGCTGGAAGAATTGCGGAACTCCGCCCTAATTTCCCGAAGCAGCTGCTTTAAGTAATGAGCGCGACACCTTACGACATGCTGATCTCAATTTGGAGGATCGGCGATTGGTTAATCAACACAAGCAGACGAAAAGAATAGAGCACTTGAAGTCCTGCAACCTCTCCACCGGTGTGAGTAAGTGTTGGTCTACTCTCAAGGTTTTGTTTAATCCGAAGGGGCATGATGACCGAGTTTAAGTTCAATTCAATGGCCACGCCTCTTCGGATCCAAAAAAGTGCGTGAGCTATTTTAGTCGGTAATTTACACTGCACCCTTCGGAAGACAAAACCAAACGATATGTTAAACGACGTCTGCGCAAAATGCCAAAAGACTGCGCGCCTCTTACATTCACCGATGAGGAAAATGTCATTAATAAGGCAAAATCATCAAAAGCCATTGGCCCTGATGGAATCAACATGCTTATGCTAAAGCATCTAGGCTCGACGGGAGTAAGCTCCCTCACCAAGGCCCTCAACCTGTTGCTGACCACTCTTCAAATACCCATTATGTGAAAAGTCGGAAAAGTGTCAGAAACCACTCTGAGAGAACGATCCTCATAGCGTTGGACTTGTCAAAAGCCTGTGACACAGTCAGTTACACAACGCTACTGCAGGACATTGGAAAAACTACGCTCCATTCAGGACTGAAAAGGTGAACCATGAACTATCTGAGCGGTTATCAATCGTTCATACTGTTTCGAGAAAAAAATTCTTAACAGAGAAATTTTCAACAAGGGGTTGCGCAAGTTGATGTCCTCTCCCCTCTATTGTTTAACTTTTATATCTCGAAACTCCCACAGCCACCAGAGGGAGTTTCCATAACCTCGTACGCTGATGATTGCAAAGTATTGACGTCAGGCAATGGAATCGGCAGAATTCTGCCGCTACAACAACAACATGACATGTGTTCAAAGGTCGGGTCTCTGTCCGACCTTTTTCGCTTCTTCTCTGCAGGGAACCCTAACACTCTCACCCACCAAATCCAGAGCGACCATATTTACAAACTGGACGAAGGAGTATAAACTTGAACTTAATATTGCTTCTTCACTATTCATACGAACGCGATAATCGCCAAAGTAGAGCCGCAACAAAATCCTCAAGTCGCTTGCCGGCAGCACATGGGGAAAGAACAAGAAACGTTGTTGGAAACTTACAAGGCAATCGGCCGACCGGTCCTCAACTACGTCGCATCAATATGGTCGTCTGGATGCAGTGGAACGCAAGAAGCTTCAGACTTGTCAGAACACTACACTCCAAACTACACTCCTATCGAACACCTACATAGTGAAACCGTATGCTCCCAGTTATGGAGCATAATGAACTACTCTCCAGCCCGTTCCTGCTGGAAGGCTTTCGTAGAAATCACCCCTGCAGTCACTGCTTGGAGCGAAACGCCCTCCTAGGAACATCAGTATGTTAAGTTTGCCACGAAGTTTGTAACACCCAGAAAGAAGCGTCGGAGACCCTGTTAAGTATATATAAAAATGATCGGTATGTTCCGCTGAGTCAATTTAGCCATGTCCGTCTAACTGTTTGCCCAGCCAGGCGGCACTAAAGGCGATCTTATCTACGAGACCAGATCGCGTTTAGTCGAAGAGTGCATAGAAAGGCTTAACCGCCTGTCCTTGTGCAACCGGGTGCACCTAATTTGGGTACCGGGACACAGGGGAGTAGAAGGGAATGAGAAGGCCGACGAACTGGCTCGCAAGGCGGCAGCGTCCAGGATGTTGGGACCAGAGCCGTATATGGCAGTAGGACCCCACACTCTTAAGGAGCTGCTCCGCACGGAGGAGAGAGAGGAAAGAGAGCAGTACTGGCGGCAGGCAGCAGGCATGCGCCACGCCAAGCTGCTCCTAGGCGGGTACAACCTCTCCAGGTTTAAAGAAGTAATTAACCTCCCCCGTGAGAAACTTCGTCTCCTTGTCGCAGTCTACACAGGGCACTGCAAGCTCAGGAAGCACCTGTCCAACTTGGGCTTGGGCTCCAATGCAAGCTGCCGGTTCTGCGAGCTGGAACAGGAGACACCAGCACACCTAATCCTAGATTGCACAGCAATCTGTAGGAAGAGGCTCAAGGCCCTGGATTCCATCTATATCAGCGGGGATCACATCACCACCCTAGCACCCAGCAAACTACTGGAACTATTCAGGCTGCTGGGGCTCTGGGAGGTCATGTGATATAGGAGAGGGCACAATAGACCCTAGGTCGCGGTGCAGAACCTCAATTTTAATCTATTCTATTCTATTCTAACTGTTTGCCCGTCTGTATATATACGAACTAGTCAATCAGTTTTTAAGATATCGTTTTGAAATTTTGTAAACGTCATTTTCTCTTCAATAAGCTGCTCATTTGTTAGAACAACCGATATCGGACCACTATAACATATAGCTGCCATACAAACTGAACGATCGGAATGAAGGGCTTGTATGGAAAACTTTCGCATTTGACGTGGTATCTTCACAAAAGTTGGCACAGATTATTGTCTAAGGCAACAATGTAATCTCCAAAGAAATTGCTCAGATCGGTTAACTATAGCGTATCGCTGCCATACAAACTGAACGATCGGAATCAAGGGCTTGTATGGTAAACTTTCGCATTTGACGTGGTATCTTCACGAAATTCGACATGGATTA